>PVIY010019669.1:0-45447 GCA_004026745.1 Myrmecophaga tridactyla
AGAAAGGCTGATGGGCTTCCTGCTGCTGGACTGGAGGCCGGGACATGGGCAAGGATCAGGAGGCACAAACCAGCCGTTCCAGGCCCAGCCCGCGCTTCCCCTGGGAGCTACACAACCCCAGAGAGCCTGGTTCTGCGCTAGCAGGCTGGTCCCTGAAGGTGCCAGCGCCTGCGGAGAGAGCGCCAGCCATGCTCTGCCCCCTCCTCCCAGCTTACACATTTACGTACTTCCTGTGAATTTGCATTGGATTATCGTTTTCCTTAAAATATTTTTTGTTTTGATAATAAAATTCGATTTTGAAAATGTGATGCATGCACATCAGAAAAAACTTTCAGCTGTGCAAAAGGATATGCAGTGGAAATTAACCTCCTCCTAATCCCATGCTCCCGTCCCAGGGGCAGGCACCAGCGCCTGCTTCCCAGCTTCCCTGGGGACAGTCTGCGTTTACAGAGGAACGCCCACGGGCATGCCCTGATGCCCACACTGCTCTCTTCAGCCCTCTAAAGTTATTTCTTTAACAATTTATTTGGAGTTTATTCTATATAAATAGAGACTTAACTGAAAGAGCTCCTAGTATTTTCCACAGAATTTTGCATTGACTGAATCTTTTGTTTCTACAAATGCTGTGACGAGCCTGATTCACGCCTTTTCAGGGGTCATTTCTAAGCGGTGGCGTGTGCCGCTGCACCGTGCCCCGCCCCCGGCCTGGCTGTGCGTCCTGCCGCCTGCTCTCTGGTCCCCTCTGCCCCGGAGGACTCGGCTGGTGTCAGGGGCTGGGAGGACAGGGGCAGGGACCACGAGCCCGTCCCAGGGTGCCGCCTTGTCGTCTCGGAGTCTTGATTTCTTCTTGTGAAGATGGGGAGAAAGGCCCTGCTTGGTAGAGTTATGTTGGTGAGAAGTGAAAGGATGTTTGGGGCTGTTTCGCAGTCTCTGGGCGCTGTGTGACCATCGTCTTTGTCGAGGCAAATGCTGACAGAGCCGTTACAGCCCGGCCGCTGCGCTGTTGCATGGAGTGGGCCTTGAAAGCGCCCATTCCTTTGCCTTTTCTACCTGAATGAGTGAATTCTGAAAGTGTGGCTCTAATCATGGTACTGAGCTTTTGGAAAGTCTCCTACGTCTTCCCACCACAAAGCGCCCCCTCCACGCAGCTCCCACTTCCCATCGCACCAGCCCACGCAGCTGCCCGCTTTCCTCTCTGCGCCTTAGCAGAGGGAATTGTCCTCTAGCTCTCAAGTAGGTCCACGACCCTGGTCCTTTGTGTGGACAATTCTATGAGCCTCGAACTCTTTATTGCCATGAGATATAGCTCGTCCTGCCACACACACACACACACACACACACACACACACATGTATGCACATGTGCACACACGTATGCAGAGAGCACACGCGCACATGCATGCTCACACACTCATACACACATGCCCAGTCACACACGCATGTGCAGACGCACAGGCATGCATGCACACACACACACACCCCACTCCCTCTCGCAGTCAGGACAGACTAGGTGCTCCTCTCCTCCAGGCAGCAACCAGAGGGTGGACTCGTCCCTGCTAGAGCCCTGATCCAAGCAGGTGGATGCCTGGTCTCTCGTGTGCGTTCTGGACTCTACTGAGATCACCAGGCATCCATTCATTCCTTTCCGATTGAGTGGCCAAGTGTATTTATCGCTGCTGAAGGATGCATTGCTAAGGAAGTCAGTGCCATGGACAGAGCTCTGTGTGGCCTTGATGCTGGGAGCCTCCACAGACCTACGGAGCGGGTCAAAGGGAGGGACCAATATATTTAAATAATGGCAGGCGTCATTCATTTAAGGAAAGAAAACCAAAGGGCTGCCTGCAGATGTCAAGGAAGGACAGTCATGTTAACCTCCCTTCGGTGACTCCCATCCTGGCAGAGGGAAGCCCTCGTGTAAAGCCTGAGGACGGGTTCCCCCGGAGAGGTGACCCGAGAGCCACCAGCGCATGCCACCTTCAGGGTCAGGTCCGCCTTCACGTTCATAATACCGTGCAGGTTCTTATGTATTTTTCTTTCTTTTTAAAGTTAAAATAATACATGCACATGACTTAAGGATTCGGTTGGTCTTATGGGTTTTTTTAAAATTTTTTTTATGAAAACCAGTAGGTCTCTGTCCCTGCCTTCCTCCCCCTCCACTCCCCCTCCGCCCTCCCCGAGGAAATCACTTTCAATTCATTTAGCTGCTTCTTTCGGTTCTTGCCTCCCTATCTCTAAACCAGAGCTTTCCAGTGAGCAGCAAACAGTTCCCAGGTGTGGGGAGACATTGATCCTTTCTGGCCTCAGGGAGGTCAGGTGGACACGGGGGTGGCCTAAGCCCCTGCCCGGCTGCCTCCAGCCCCAATCAGACTTTCCCTTCTAGGCCGTGTGCCTGACGCACGTGCGTGAGCGTGTGCCATGTCCGTACAGGTGGGAAGTATTGCTAAATATAGTGCCACTTACAGATGTTTCGGTTTAGGCATCAGGCATTGACTTCACACACACACACACACACACACACACACACACACATCCTAGTTCTCTCACCACTCCAATATCACTATCACAATTCCATTTATATGAACATTCAGCATGTATTACAATGAGGTAAAGATAATTCAAAGCTAAATCATGTTGCCAATCATTATTCCTTCATCTTTTCTGCCCAATTTTCCTGGAATGAATACCTGTCTCAATTCTTTTTTGTTTGTTTTTCTATGTACACATCACTGCTTCAGCACAAATTATCCACCAACTGTCAAGATTTTCAGATATTCACTTAATTTTATATTCTAGAAAAGTCTTAGAACACTTAGGACACGTTTAAACTAATCTATGCATTCTCTGTGCCTGAGACATGGCTGCCAAGCTGGGATCTCCCTTTACCATTATTAGATGATTTGCTACCTATTGATTGGTTTGACTCTTCTTGTTATGGCAGAGTGTCCTTTTGGTTCCCTTCCTTGGGTTGCTGAGTGCATCCCCCAGTAGCTTCACAGGGAAAGGAAATTGGGAAATTCAATTTTAGACCATGGCATGTCTTATAGTAACTTTCTTGTAGCATCACACTTGATTGACAGTTTGGTTAGTATGGAATTTTGATTATAAGTCATTTTCCCTCTGAGTTTTGAAGGTTTAGAGGCACGGTCTTCTGCCTCCTAGCTGTCTTTATTCTTGATTCTTTTTGTGTGAGCACAGGCACACGTCAGAGATGCTGTGGGTTCAGTTCAGACTACAGCAGCACAGCACGTACTGCAATCAATGAGACACATGCATTTTATGGTTCCTCAGTGCATATAAAAGTTATTTTTACATGATGCTGCAGTGTAAGTGTGCAGTCGCATTGTATCCAACATCACAATGTACACACCACAATTAAAATGTGACACAGAGACACGAAGTGAGCTTGGGCTGTTGGGAAAGTGATGCAGACAGATTTGCTCGACCGAAGGTTGCACAAACCTTCAATTTGTAAAAAATGCAATACCTGCTGAGTACAATAAAACACAATATGTCTGTATTTGTTTTCTCTCTCAGGAAGTGTGTATGGCCTTCTCTGAGATTTCTCAATGATGTACCACGAGGTGGGCCTAATGCTCACTCCGAACACTGGTGATACAGGTTTTCGCAGAAGGCTTCCTCACTTCCTTTTTATCAATGCTTTCCTTCTGGGGGTCCTATTATTTGGATATTGAAATTTCTGGTACTGATTTTTAAAGTTTTCTGAATTGTTTTCTTCTGTTTCCCATTTCCTAGATACTTGTCCTGCTTTGGGGAAATTTCCTCAATTTTATATGGCAACCCTTCTGCTGACGTCCTCTTTTCTGCTGTAATAGATATTTCCGGGACCACCTAAAGGACTTGGAGTATTTATTTTTGTAAAGCATGCCTAGTTTGTATTTAATGTATGAGAGACAATAAACAATGTTTGCTGTGGTTTTTTTCTGCATGTTTATCTATTGTCTCTAAATTGATTTTTTTTCATTTGTATTTAGGTCTCTGTCTTGCCTGCCCCCCTCTTTCCCAAATGGCCTGATCTTTGCTTAGTGATGCTCTCAAGGGCTGATTTGGAATTGCAAGGCCCGAGGTAGGTCTTGCCGGCCACGCTCTTTGTGGTGGAGGCAGCTTCACGGGGCTGCTTTGGGCAGGAAGCTCGGGGCTGGGACCCTCCCGTCTTCCCCATGGCACAGTCAGATTGACCAGAGAAAGTTTTCCAGTCTTTTCTCTGAAGGACATAGGTGCAGTGTTCAGTGTCCAAGAGGCCTGGTGGGGACAGAAGGCTGAGAAAGGGGCAGGCGGTGGGTCTCGGCATCCAGCCTTTGGGAGTCAGCCCATCATGCCCCTGATTTAAGCAGGGAGTCCATCCTCACGGGCTTGGTGCTTCGCTGCCCAGAGGCCTTCCGCGTCTCCTGACCTGGAGAATCTGGACTGAAGCGCTTCTCAACAACTCTCATTTAATCCTTCCCTTTTCAGTCCTGGCTCCCTTTTTCTCTTAGGTGTATCTGCGGCTGAGCAGTTCCCACAATTTGTAGGATTGTGTGCCATGCTTTTGGTCACTTTTTAACTTTTCCTGTTTAGAGCTTGGAATTCCTAATTCTCCACTCTCCTAAGTCAGTGAGCCCCAGTCCAATTGATTCCCAGATTCCAACATTTTGTTGCTATTTTCTCTTCTTCTATTTTTTCCCTTATGATTTTATGACTTAGAAATACTTTATTCATGTTATTTTACTAGGGTTTCAGAAAGAAGCAAGTGTAAATTCATGGTTTTATTCTGCTATATTGACCTGGAAGTCTAACGTGGGCTTTTCTCTCCCATTTTTTTGATCTTTCTCCCCCTTAGATGGTGGTATCTTTCTGTTGGCCTCCTTTCCATTTACTAAGGCCTAACTGTCACCATAGCTCCATCCTCAAGCCATCTTCCATAATCAGAGCCCACAGGATGATGCTTTAATTTGCTCTTAAAGCAATTTGATATCTTCTTCTTCTTCTCCAGCTGGTACTGAATTTTCACCTACTGCTACTACCAATATTACTAATATTATGATTACCAGTAATAATAATGCAAATAAACACTAATCTTTACTGAAGGCTAATCACTATTCCAATTAATTGCTCTCTATGTCCTCTCTCACCTCACCCTTACAACCCTATCAAGCAGATATTGTTAATATCTCTGTTTTACAGATGGGGAAATCGAGGCACTTACAAGTCAAAAAAAATGCCCCCAAATCACACAACTCATTACTGATGGGACCAGATTTTAAGATAGGGTTATCTGACTCTAAACCCCATTCTCTTACTTATGCACAGTGGTCACGCGGGGAAGGCACAATTATCCCTGTTGATGGATGAGGAGTGCGTGACTCAGACGTCTTCCCACGGCTCCTTTGTGGTTACGAGGTTTTGTGACCACTCCAGGCCTCTATCCGCGCACTACCGGAATGCTGAACTCCTTTCTGTTGGCAAAATATTGCGTGTCACTATCATAGTCTTACACTAAGTTGTTGATGAGCTGATTACATACTTACCATGTGCTGTGAGCAGGTATAACATGTGGTGTTAAAAATACATTTTCAGCATATCAGCGCTGAATTGCATTCCAAGGGCCCTATTTGGCGGTGCAGGTGGTGCTCAGAGAAGCTGAGCAGGTTGTCCTGGGATCACATCGTTGATTACTGAACCGGCCACTGTCTGTGCTCAGTGAGACGCCTTTCAGACGACTCAGATGGTGGCAACCTAAAAACAACAACAGCCATTTTCCAGAGTGTTGGTTTTGTTCAACTGAAAATCACTCTAAAGAGTATATTTCTGCCTGTCAGATATTATTTTCCATTCTAAAACAGAGGGTTTTTGCCCCTAATGTAGTTTGGCACCAAAGCATGATAAAGATCACAGAACACAGCACATTTACAAATATCCGTATTGTCTAAAACTGCTTTTTTTCCTGCTAAAACCTGTACGGTTCTGCAGAAGAGGTCACAGTGTCAATGCTGCCCTGAAACTTAAAATACCGCAACAGAGCAAGGCTGGGCTTGAGGTGCCATCCAATCCCCTTCAGCTGGCATCGGGCTTATCTCTGCTCCAAGGCAAATATCCTTCCTTAACAGTCCATATCTTTTAGCTGTTCCTTAGAAAGGTTTATCTTATGCACCTATGGCTTGTTTATTTAGCAACCCTATGAAGCTATGAAGTGTTTGTTTAGTGGTCTTTCTACATTATTTACTGTGAGAGCCAACTAATCTTTGGTCACAGTGAGTTTCAGGTTGGGAGAGTAACTACCTTGATTGATTATATTTCCAAAGGGGAGTTGCCCCAAAGTGATCGAGCTGACATCGATGTTCTATCTTCTGGGGCCTTTCTGCAAAGAGAAGTGGGCTGGGCTCTGCACCCTCGATCTCATTCCCAGAGGAGAGTTTAGAAAACCAGTGTGTAATGGCTATTTGGGGAAGGATTAATGGCTCCTGTAGTCATTCATTTCTCTCTTACTTTCTTGTTTCTCTCTCTCTCTCTCTTTAATTGTGGGAAAAGTTGAGAAGAGAAGGGACATTAGTCAGAGACGCAGAAGAAACTGGAAAAGTAATGAAGACAGGAGCAAAAGAAGAAAACTCACAGCAAATATGTCTTGCATGCAATGTCAACAACAGAGGGAAATGCAATCCTTGGCTCCTCATCCCATCTCCACTCTTGGCAGTTTTACAATTCAAGGCAAATGACCAGCCTACCCTAAGCTATTCATCCTTGGTTCACAGAAGGGCCTCAGTACTTTTAAGAAAAGGGAGTGTTCACTTCATCTTTGAGGGCAAAGATTAGAATCATAGAATGTTAGCACTCAAAGGGAATTCATAGATCATCTACTTTTTAGTTCAATCTCTTTGCTTCACAGTTGAGGTTGCTCTGAGGCCACGCGAAGGGATATAACTTTTCTGGAGACGTACAATAAGTTCATGGTAGGGCATTGATGAAAACCCTCCAAAATCTTGATTTTCAAACTACAGTGTCAGCAATTATGCTTGTTAAAACTCAACTGAATATCAAAACTACTGAACTTGGCTGGCCTCATCTCCTCTCACTCTCCTTGTAATTCTCTCTGTTCCTGCCACACTGGTTTTCATTTTGATCCTGGGAAACACAGAGATATTTCCTGTCTTCGTATCTTTGCCAAGGCTGTTCTCTCTGCCGGGAAAGCTGCGGAAGTCCCTACTTCTCCCCACCCCATCTTGTCTCACACAGGTGTTGGCCCATCGGTGGTCTCAGTCTAAATGCCATCTCCTCGGTGCTTCCCTGAATAGCAGCGCTGAGGTGGCTTCCCTTACATCATCATGTTTTATTTCTCTGCTTAGCACTTTCCACAGCGTATCATTTGTTGTTGTTGTGTCCTCAACAAAACGTGCATTCCATGAGTGTATGGATCTTCCTTGCTGTGTTCACCAATGCCTCGGTCACACCACGCACATAGTAGAGGTGTAATAAATACATATTGAATAAATGAATTCAATAATTGGATATGCATACAGTCAGAAAAATAAAACTGAAAACCTCACATGGAGCAGATATTTGCTTTGCAGACTTCAATTTCACCGAGCTTTGTGCTTTAGTCTTAATATTAACATTTTTTGATATGTATATTTCAAAATAATACATAATGCACACATACATAACACCTACAAAACTGCATGCATGCATGTCTATATACGTAGAACATTCTTAGCTATTGGATCTTTACCAAGATAACCAAATGTTGACATACAAAGCAAAGAGGGGCGTACCTTTTATGACTTCTCATTATCTCAAAAATCATTCCCCTGGCTGTGTGTTTGAATTTTGAAGGGCTCTCAGCTCCTAAATGTGGGTCTCTGTGTGTTATGAAGAGGAGAGTCTGCTAACTGTCGGGGGTTTAAAGTGGGCACGCCCGCTAGGTTCCCTAGGCACGTCCCTTGAGGCACCTGAAGACGGTGCTGCCACCTCCAGGGAGGTGAGCCGGCCAAACCTGCACCCCTTTTTGTCTGGGGCTTCCTCGATGCTGACATTTCTAGCCTCACTCTCGCTGACATGAGACGTTCAGGAGAGCCTGGGTGAGAAAAGGAAAAAAAAAAAAACAAGCGAGCAGTGTAAAGCCACTGTTAGTTGTATAAGTATTTCTTGTCTGACATTCTAATTCATACTTGCAATGTCTAATACCTGTTCTAACTTGGACCCCTGATGCTGGCCTCCAAAAGATCGTGCAGAGGGCTCAGACACACAGAAACCAGAGGAGAGGCAGCATCTGCCTTGCCTGCTCCTTTGGAGCCTGGTTCTGGGAGAAAAGACTTGCTGAGCTGTCATTGCAGCAAAACCTTTTTGTGCCACGTTACCAAAATGCTCCGGGCTCTCCCCCGAGCCGCAGGGTTGTTGCTAAGCCGTGACCTGCTGCCCTGCGGCCATTAGCCCCGTAAAGCGCGGGACGTGCTCTTCTCACAACACCTCTGCCACCTTGATGCTGCCATGGGGTCAGTCTCTATAAACAGGAAGGAACCTGACTCGTGTTTTCTTTTCCAAATCGGTTAACCTAAACAAAAAGCAACAAAAGAAAAAGTAGATCCGTTGGAATTCATCAAAATGAAAAACTTTGGGGATTCAAAGATCACTACTGGGAAAGTGAAAGGACAATCACAGAATGGGTGAAAGATTTGCAAACCGTATCTGGTAAGGGACTTGTATGTGAAATATTTAAGGAAAACTTGCAGCACAATAATCAAAAATTGGCAAACAATGTAGGTAGAAATGTCAGCAGAGGGAATACAGAAGTGGCCAAGGAGGCCCTGGCAGGTTCCACCTTCAGTGCCCCTCCCACCCCCAGTGGCCAGGCGGCTCCCTGGTCCTGTGCATTTCTGGACAGTTCATATAAATGGAATCACGCCATTTATGCTCTCTGGTGGCTCAGCCTCTTGTTCCCGAGGTTCACTCATACTGTAGCCTGTTACAATATTTCATTTTGTTTTATGGTCAAGTAGTATTCCATGGCGTAGATATGCCACATTTATTTATCTGGTCAGCAGTTGATGCACATTTAGGTTGTTTTAACTTTTTAGCTATTATGAATAAAATTGCTGTGAATAAATATGTGTGTATAAACAGAAGCATGTATGTTTCTGTTTGTCTTAGGCATATACCTACGGGTGGAATTGCGGGGTCTTATAGTAACTCCATGGTTAACTTTTGGGGAAACTGCCAAATGGTTTTTCAGAGGGGTTGCAGCATTTTATATTCCCACCTGCAATGCATAAGGTTCCACTTTCTCTACATCATTGCCAGCTCTTGTTATTACCTGACTTTTTGATTATAGCCGTACTAGTAGATACGAAGTGGCATCTCAAAATAGTTATGATTTGCATTTCCTGAATAACTTATATTTTGTATCTTCTCATGTGCCCATTGGACATTTGTACATCCTCTTTGGAGAAATAACTATCCAAATCCTTTGCCTATTTTTAAAAGTTGTATTATTTGTTTTTTTATTATTGAGTAGTAAAAGTTGTTTAAGTACTCTGGACAATAGTCCATTATCACAAATATGATTTGCAAATATTTTTTCCCATTCTATTTGCGGACTTTTCACTTTCTTGATGGTTTAGTTTGTAGCATAAATGTTATAAATTTTCTGCCATCAATCTAATATTTTCTCTGTCACTTGCGCCCTCGTGTCCAATTTAAGAACCTGTTGCCTAATTCAAGGTCATGAAGAATTATTTTTATGATTTTTATAAGAGTTTTACAGGTTTAGCATTGGGATTTAGATTTATAATATATTTTGAGTTAATTTTTATGTATGGAATTAGAGAGGGGCTCAACCTCATTCTTTTGAATGTGGATATGCAGATGCCCCAGGGCTGTGTGTTGAAAAGACTATTACTTCTCCGTGGAATTGTCTCTGCACCCTTCTTGGAAATCAGTGGACCATAAATGTAAGGGTTTATTTCTGGACTCTCAGTTCCATTCCATTTTTCTCTATGTTTACCCTATGCCAGTCTGCACTGTCTTGATTTTTCGTAGTATTATAATATGTTTGAAATCCAAAAGCATCATTTCTTCCCTTTTAAGATTGGTTAGCTATTCTGGGTCATTTGCATTTCCATATGAATTTTATGATCAGCTTGTAAATTTTGGCAAAAAAAAACCCATCTGGGATTTGAGAGGGATTGCATTTTGTCATTACTTTTGGAGAGTATTATTTTTCTAAGTATCAACACTTCAGCTCCATGAACATGGAATGTCTTTCTATTTATTTTTCTTCTGTAATTTTAAAATTTTTAAACAGTGCTTTGCAGTTGTCATTGTACAAGTCTTGCACTTCTTTTCTTAAATGTATACTCGAATATTTTATTCTTTGGGATGCTAACATAAATATAATTGTTTCCTTATTTTCATTTTCAGAATATTCATATTAGTGCACAGCAATTCAATTAATTTTCATATATTAATCTTGCATCCTGGAACCTTGCTGAACTTATTCATTGGTCCTAATAGTTTTCAGTAGAATATTTATGAACATGCCATGTGCACACAGATGTAATTTTATTTCTTCCTTCCCAATCTGCCCTGCTGAAGGACCTCCAGTGAGGTGTCCAAAAGAAGTGGTCAGCTGGCTATCATTGTCTGATTTCTGATTTTAAAATGAGAGGATTCAGTTTTCAGAGTTATGGTGTGTGATTTAGTAATAAGAGTCTTTCACTATTAGGTATGATGTTAACTGTGTGTTTCATTGCAGATGAAATTCCCTTCCATTACTAGTTTGAATGTTTTTATCTTGAAAGAGTGTTAGGTTTTCAATTGAATTTTCTGCATGTATTGATGTAACTGTATGGCTTTGTCTTTACTGCATTAATATGGTGTATTCCTTTCACATGCTGAAGTAACTTTGTGTTCCTCATATAAGTCCCACTTTGTCATGATATATCATCATTTCTATATGTTGTTCGATTTTGTTTGCTAGTATTTTGCTGAGGATTTTTGCATCTATATTCACAGAAAACATGATCTGCAGTTTTCTTTCCTTGTAATATCTTTTTCTGGTTTTGGTATCGGGATAATACTGACTTCATAAAATAAGCTGAAAAGTGTTCTCAACTTTTATGTTTTGGAAGAGTTGGCAAAGGTTTTGCATTCACTTACCTTTGGATATTTGGTGGAAGTCAACAAAGTGAAGCCATCTGGGCCTGGGCTTTCCTTTGTGAGAAATGTTTAAATGGCTAATTTGATATTTTCAGTTGTTAGAGGCCTGATCAGATTTTCTATTTCTACTTGAGTCAGTTTGGTAATATGTGTCTTTCTAGGAATTTGTCCATTTCATCTAACTTATACTATTAATTGACATATAGTTGTCCACAGTATTTCACTATTGTCCTTTTTATTTCTGTATGGTCAATAGAGATATACTATCTCCCATCCCTGACTTTATTGATTTGACTCCCATCTTTTTTTTTTCTTGGTCAGTATGGTTAACGGTTTGCCCATGTTTTTGATATTTTGAAGAACCAACTTTTGGTTTGATAACTTTTCTCTATTGTTTATTTTATTATTTTCTTTTCTAATCAGATATTTTCTTTCTTCTGCTTTTTTTTCTTTGTCTGTTTTTCCTTTTCACATTTCTTATGTTGGATGTTAGGTTATTGATTGAGATTGTTCTCTTTTTTTTTTTAGCATAGATGTTTTACAGCTATATGATTCCCTCTAAGGAAGGCTTTGGCTGCATCCCATAATTGTTTGTATGGTATATTGCTGGGGTTTTTTTTCCTTGCTTTCAAAGTATTTTCTCATTTCTCTTTTGATTTCTTCATTAGCCCACTTTTTTCCAGAGTATATTATTTATTTTCACGTATTTGTGAATTTCCCAAATTACCTTTGGTTGTTGATTTTTAATTTAAATCCATTGTGGTTGGAGATAAATACTTTGCGGGACTTCAGTTCTTATGCAGGCGCTGAGGTTCAGGTCCATCCCGTGGTCTGTTCTGGAAGCTGCATGCGTGCGCTCAGGGAGAGGCGTGTCCTGTTGCTGTGGACGGGGCGACCCTTGGCCGAGGCCTGGCTTGGCCGGTGCTGCTCACGCCTCCTAACCCTGCTCTGATTGCATTTCTATCCGCGTCAGGGAAGTGGGTGCAAAGTCTCCAGGGATCACGGCTGAATCGTCTATTCTCCCCTTCAATTCTGGTAGTTTCTCTTCAAGTAATTTGCAGCACTCTTCTTAGGGACAAATATGTGTGTAATTATTATATTTGATGGTGGGTTGACCTTTTAATCATTATAAAATAGCACTCTATCCCTAGTAACACTTTTGTGTGTTTTTAAAAGTCAAATTTTTCTTTCTATCTATTTGTACCTTCCAGTCAAATTGTGTCTCTTACAGACAGCGTATAGTTGGACCTAGCTTTATTTTAACATGATCTTAGATCTTTGACTTTTCATTAGAGTATTTAATGCATTCAATGTTTAATGTTATCATTATGGTTGAATTTACACGCGCTGTTCTACTTTTTGTTTTCTACATGTCTCATGTCCTTTTTCGTTCCTCTTGTCCTTTTTCAATGCCTTCTGTTTTATTAAGGGAATATTTTCTAGTGTAGATTTTTAATTCCTTTATTGATTTTTTAAACTATATTTATTTTATAGTTTTCTTTGTGGTTGTTCTCAGGATTACAATATATATCTTAACTTGGTAGAATTTATTTCAGATCCATAGTAACTTAGTTCCAGTTAAATATAGAAACTACTCTTATTTCACACTATTTCCTCTCACTGTTTTTAACACTATTATTAATTTACATATTGTCTGTATTTTAGAAAGTCAATAATACATTCTAATAATTATCAATTTATATAATTCTATTTCTTTTAAATATGCTGAGAGAAGAAAGCACAGTAAGTATGTGTTTAAGTTTGTTATATTAACTTTCTTATTTCCCTTTTCTGGTTCTCTTCACTTCTTCCTGTGGATTTGAGTTACCATATGGTATCAATTCCTTACTCCAGTATAGCTTTGTTAATGTCAATTATATTACACTTCTGAATACTATAGCTCCAACAATGAAATCATACATATATTGCTTTATGCAACTACTTTTTAAGTCAGTCAAGAAGAGAAGAAGTGCAGTTATACTCTCTTTTCTAGTTACCTATGTAATTATCTTTTCCCAGGCTCTTCTGCTTTTTATGTGGTTTTGAATTACCAGCTGGTGTCATTTGCTTTCAGTCCGAAGAATTTCTTTTAGTAGTTTATATTTGAAAAGTCTGCTAGCAACAAAGTCTTTCAATTTTTGTATCTAGGAATATTTTTATTTTCCCTTCATTTTAAAAAGTAATTTCCCTGGATATAAGATTCTTGATTAATTTTTTTTCCAATTACTTTCATAACTTTTAACACATCATCCCAATGTCTTCTGGCTTTCATTATTTCTGAGGAAAGGTGAGCTTTTAATATTGTGGTTTCCTTGTACATGATGACCGTTTTTCTCTTGCTGCTCTCAATATTTTCTCTTTTGGTTTTTAACATTTGTACTGTAATGAACTTCCTACTTGGAGTTCTAGTTGTGATTCTCGCATATGTAGATTAATCTTTTTCATCAAATTTGGGATGTTTTCAGCTACTATTTCTTCAAATATATTTTCTTTTCCGTCCTCTCCTCTGGCTCTCTCATCATGCCTATGTTAATGAGCGTAATGTTGGCACACATACTGCTGAGATTCTGTTCATTTTTCTTTATTCAGTTTTCCCTCTCTTTTCAGATTGCATAATATCTATTGATCTATATTTGGATTTGCTGGTTTTTCTTCTGCTGCCTCAAATGATCTCTCCTGGTGACTTTTGCATTTTTCTTATCATACTTTTCAACTCTGGAATTTCCATTTGGTTCTTTTAAATAATTTTTATCTCCTTATGGATGTTCTCTATTTAATGAGATTGCCATCATAACTTTCTTTCTTTAAGCATGGTGTTGCTCAGTTCTTTGAACATATTTTTAACAGCTGCTTTGAAGTCGTTGCTAAGTCTACCATCTGGGACCCTTCATAGGCAGTTTCTATCACCTGCTTTGTTTCCTGTATATGGTCATGCTTTCCTGTTTTTCTGCATCTCTCATAATTCTGAGCTCTGAACCTTGGTAGCTCACCGACCGTGCAGTGGCAGCTCTGTGCTTGAGCCCTTCCTCGTAGGGGTTGTGGCTGTTTGGGTCCTTCGCTCACTCACTTGGTGACTGGGGTGAACAAACTCTCAGAAGACAGTGACCCTCTTGGCATGCAGGCCCCGGAGTCGTGGTGACAAAGTCCCCCTTGTAGGTTGCAGCCTGGTAGCCTCGTGCGCTCCCTGAGTTGGCCAAAGGCCCTGAGTTCTCTGACCGCCCTGAGCCAGGTAAACCCGTCCTGTGTGTCACAATGCACGTGGAGGCTGCTGTCAGCTCAGGGAAGGCACATCCTTACCTCCATCCTGCAGCGACCAGGGCTTCCCTTCTTGACCTCCCCGACTGGCTGCCGTCCTGCAGATGCCACCATCTCCTGCTGCCAGGAATGGGTGTGACTACTGTTAAGGAATGGGTGTGACTACTGTTAAGGAATGGGTGTGAGTACTGTTAAGGAATGGGTGTGAGTATTGTTAAGGAATAGGTGTGAGTATTGTTAAGGAATGGGTGTGAGTATTAAGGAATGGGTGTGAGTATTGTTAAGGAATGGGTGTGAGTACTGTTAAGGAATGGGTGTGAGTATTGTTAAAGAATGGGTGTGACTATTGTTTGTTAAGGAATGGGTGTGACTATTGTTTGTTAAGGAATGGGTGTGACTATTGTTAAGGAATGGGTGTGAGTATTGTTTGTTAAGGAATGGGTGTGAGTATTGTTTGTTAAGGAATGGGTGTGACTATTGTTTGTTAAGGAATGGGTGTGACTATTGTTTGTTAAGGAATGGGTGTGACTATTGTTTGTTAAGGAATGGGTGTGAGTATTGTTAAGGCTACTGCTAAGCATCCACGGGGTCAGAGTAGCTTATTGTCCAGCCAGTGTCTGGTGTGGGGCTGTCTGGGCCCGGGGTGGGGGCGCCTTGGCTGGGCTGGGGTCCGCATGCAGCCGGGGCTGCTCTCGAGTCTGCCCCACGCAACCGTGCGTCTCGGGTGGGTGCAGCCCAGTGGTGGGCACCGCCTTCGCCCCACGCAGATTCTGAGGCTGGGACGGCGTGTCTTGATGTTCCTTCTTTGGTTCTTTCAAATACCCTTGGAGTGGGTCTGCTGTGGTGGGGTGTCTCGCTCCACCATGTTTCAGACAACACTCTTGGGGCGCTCCAGGCTTACCTCTAAGTCAGCCCACTGTGCTTGGGCCAAGCTGAGAGCTCCTTGCCCGAAAGGCTTCCCTGGGGAAGCTGGGCTGTGCTGGGCTGGGCCAGGAGCCCGCCTCCCCAGGGCAAAACCAGTCTCAGATGAATGGGTGGGAGAGGGAGCCCCCACTTTCTTGGTTGCACATGACCCTGGGAGAACTCCCTAGTGTGTAGCTGGGAGTTGGCGCTAGGACGGGTTGTGGGCAAATGCCAGATACTATCAATTGTATTACCAAAACAGTGAAGATTTCCTTGAATGGATGGTTCTCCAATTGTTGAATGCCTTTAGGACAATTTCCAGAGATTTTTAAATGATTGTGTTTTTATAATTTTTAGAATTTAACTTTTTTCTTTCCCTAGGGAGAGAGTCCACTGAGCTTCTTACTCTGTCATTCTGAATTGCTGAGAGAACTAGTTGTAAAGTTAAAGCTAAATGGGAAAAATAACTTCTGTGTAGTTTCAATTTTTATTCCACATCTCTCCTACCCTAAAACTTCCAAAGGCACCCCACTGCCATGAGTATTAAGGCCAAAATATTTATTCTGGGAGCCAAAACCCTTTACAATTTTGACCTCTGCAGTTTTCCTAATTAATCTGCAATATTCCACAATTCACAGTGCTTTCATCAGGCAGACTGATTTACTGGCCATCTTTTATTATTACTACAGGCTTGTCTTTTGGGCAGGACAATGCGTCCTTGGCACACATCGCAGATGGTCCTGGAACCTCAGAAAGGACTGGCGGCCCCTTCACTGGGGCAACAGGGCTGCTGGCACCAGGTGGTTTGCTTGTTGGTTTGTGAACTCGGGTGGCACCCACTGATTCTAAACACACCAAGTAGAAATGACTCCTTATCCCTTTTTTATTCCTTTTCCCGGTCTGGGCCTGGCAAGGACATAGGTATTCCGGGAGTGTTGCGGAGCGGATTCTGTGGGTGTATAAATTCCAGCTCACAGCTCCCCTCCGCTGCTGAGGCGCAAGCACGGTCCTTCTACCTGAACTTCCGGTCAAATCTGAAATGCACAAGGCTTAGGAACTGGGTTCGGTTCGTGGCTGTTATGACGAAATGCCTCGCAAGCGTCTGCACTAACGTAATGGGTGCAGATGTGGTAGGTGGGTAAAGCCCCTGCAGTTGTCTAAAGCAGACTGCATGTGGGGAAGTCATGCGAAAGCCCCGAGGATCTGCGATTACAGAGGACGAAGTACCTGAGATGCAAAGTCAGACCATCCCAGTCCATAAATACTGATCAAAGCGAGTCACCAGATGATGCCGTGACACCAGTGAAATGTATTTGCAAGCTTGAATTAGTAGATGACCCACAGGCACCTTGAGTTCAACTGAGGGGGCAGGAATAAGCCAAGCAGCACTAAGAAGGGAAACTCTCACAGATGCGGCATCACGAGCAAAAGGCATCTGGGTCTGAGGAGAAAGGGGCTGCACGTGTCTTCCTCGAGGCGCCCACTCCTCAGCGCTCCCTCGGCAGGGCTAGGCCTGCCTTTGGGACATGGCATGATGAGCATGGCCCTCCAAGCGAGAGAGATCGAACACATTCCCAGAAGGGTAGATGTAAGAAACTCTTAAAAAACTATAAGCGTCCCCAATTTCTGTGTCTTTGGAGCCATGATAATGGACAGTGGGAGACAAGCCTAGAAGTTTAGACTGAACCAGACTCTGAAGAATGTCAGCCGGCAAGGGGATGAGTTTTCAGTTCATTTCATACTCACCGCTAGAACACAGCTGGGTTACTGAATGCTCTAGAAGTAGAGATGGGCTGACTAATGGTGGTGTCCAGTATGGTAGCTCCTATCCCCATGGACTTACTAAAACTAAATTAATTCAAAATAAATAGAAATAAAACTCAGTTCTTCAGCTTTCTGAGCTGCATTTCACGTACTCAGTAGCCCCGTGTGGGAGTGGCTGTCGCCTCAGTGCCCCTGTATCATCGTGGAAAATTCTATAGAGCGAGGGATTAGGCTCTGACGCCCACGTAAAGACTGGCTGTGGAGTCTGGGAAGTGGAGGTGGGAAGGAAGCAGTTTAATGATTAGGCTGCTCTCAAAGCAACCCAGGCGAAAGGTCATCGGGATCTCAGTGAGACCATTGCTGGTGTAGGCACAGCTGAGACTTGCAGGATAGACTTTTCAGATATAGGTCAAAAGATTCTGCAATAAAATAACTACCTATTAGAGATGAGTGGGAAGGAGAGGTTGAAATCAAAAAGGAAAGTTGTCGCACTCTGAGGAACTGGGTAGACAGTTGTGTTATTCACAGAGATAAGGTATAAAAATGTAGGCACCAGTTGGCAGAGGAAATAATGAGTGCAGTTTAGATGTCCAGTTTGAATTGCCTATAGTAGAGCCAGGTATAGCTTTCCAGCAGATGAATGGAATTAATATTCTGGATATTGTGAGAGAAGAACAGCTTTATGCCAGGTGCCTTGTATACAGAGGTAATGGTTGAAACATCACGAAAAGAGAATAGAGTCAAACAAACCCACTTAGGGATGCTTTACTACATTTATTTCCTTCTGCTCAATTCTTGACGAAACACTGGCAGTCAAAATTGAGAAGTTTATCCATTGTTTCCAATTATTTTAGGGCTGAATTTGCGTGCTGCATGTAGTGCGTGGACTTGTGTGCACCAGTCTGGACATGTCCCTGGTCTTGCTCTGTATTTTCTGGTGGGCCTGGACCCATTGCAAACAGGAGCTCTTAGAGACGTCACTTCAGTTAACATGTTGCGTGTGTGAATCAGGCTGGGCTTTAATCCAGATAACTGGAGACCTTTATAACCGGATGAAATTCAGAGATAGAGAGACAGAGATAGAGAAAGAGAGAAAGCGAAAGAGAAAGAGACCACAGAAACCGGAAGTCAGTGGAACCTGGAGGAGAAGGAGGACATTCCCATGTGATGGTGAGGCCAAGAAACCCCAAGGGTCAGTGGCAGTCAGCCCCAGAACCCACAGTCCTCAGGGAGAATGCCACCCCTTGCTGACATCTCAATATTGGAATTCTCCTAGCCTCAAAACCAATAAAAATTCCTGTGTTAAGTCACCCATTACATGGTATTTCGTTTTAGCAGGTAGGAAACTGAAACCATGCCCAGAGACCCATCTCTTCTTGACACCATGTGTACAATTCGTGATGTGAGCTGTTGAACTCGGCTTGTGCACTGCAAAGCTAGGCTTGACCCAGGAAATGGAGGCAGGCAGTGCTGTACGTGATGTAGACAATTGTGTTTTTAGGTTAAAAAATAACAGCACACGTTGCTACTCACTCACCTCTAGTTCCTAACTGTTGCAGCCAGATATCCTGAAAGGATTGATCTATTTCATTATTTACCTTGTACTTACTAATTAGCTACAAGACAAAAAAATGTGGGGCGGACAAAACCTACATTCAGACCTCTGTGCACAGAAGCCTGTGCACTTGGCTCCAGGGACAGAACTGTCATGAACATTGAAATAACAATGGTGTGATCAGGGCCATAATAGAGAAAAGTCTAAAGATTTTGGTGGCAAAGAAGAAGGCAACATTCTCTCTAGGGGAGTTAGGGAGGGTTTTCATAGAAGATGGTGAGGAAGGGGGAGAAAAGAAGATGCCAAGCCCCTGGTGTGGAGCGCGTGGGAGATCTGGGCCATCTGCTAAGAGGTCGAGGCTGGGGAAGGCAGGTGGCCAGCCTTTACATCACAGGTAAGGGGAGGTAGTCAAGGATTTAGAGATGGGACAGCATTGTCAGAGTTCTGTTTTGGAAAGAAAGTGCTGCAGATGGATGGTAGAGAGAGAAGATGAGTGGGAACACCAGTTAGAAACCTGGTGGGCTGAGTTAGATTTCAGGGGCTCTAGTAAGAAAGTGTGTCTAGAGACGGTTAGGGGTTAATTCATACGTGGGACATCGTGAGACTGCACAGTCACGTTAGAAGGCACAGCTAGGACAGTGTCCAGACGTCACCTTTGGAGCCGAGGCATAAGGGGGCACCAGTCATTGAGATAAAGCTTCTGGAAGAAAAGGCAGGTGTGGGACATAACTTCTCCTTGAGGCACCTGTGTTTGGGAGTTCTGTGGCTATCTGGGGAGATGTGCATGTGGAGAAATGTTTCAAATATTAACTTCTCCTACCTGCACTGAATGACCTGTTCATTTATCCTCTGAATATCGGTCACTTGGGGCCCTTGTTTCCTTTCCATTCCTGGGTGCTGACATGGGAGGTCTAATGGTGCCACCCGAGGCAGAGCTGGCAGGGAGGGAGGGGCCACGTCCTGCCACGGAGACGAGTGGAAGTCTGCGGCTTCAGCTGCCACAGGCGGGAGTGGCTGTGCTGTCTGCTCTTTCCCAGGATCTTCCCAGGGGAATTCCACGACTGCCTTCCTCTCGCAAAACAAATGTTCTCTCCTCTCTCTCATGCACACACACGCGCGCGCACACACACACAGTTTCTCTTTTATGGGCCCTTTTACTTCTGAATATTTTACTCACCTGAAAACTAAATTTCTTTCCCGTTCCTATTCTTAAGTTCTCCAGCGCCACGGGCTGCATGCAGACCCCAACTTAGAAGCCCAGCAATTCAGAACTAGATGGAAGCTCAGAGAATATCTCGTCTAATGTCTCGATTTGCTGAATTGAAAATTTAAGTCCAGAGAGGAATGACTTGATCAAGTTCGTATCATGAGGCAGTGCTTTGTGTGCACATTTAGAAAACATCTAAGCCCCTGTAAGCTCAGTTGTTCGAAAATGTCTTCTGTTTTCAGTACACATCTATACATAATTGTTCTTTTTCACTTGAAATGTGGACTTTTGGATATAAATGAATTTAAATTGTACATTAATAAACACATTCTGAGACCTATTTTAAAATGTTTTCTTTTACCCATTTGAACTTTGTGATGTCTGTTTATTAATTCAATGAAAGTACATTTAGATTTTGTGGTGAGATTTTCTGGTCATCAAATTAAAATATTCTTTGTGCAAAGGTTGGAAAATATTGAAAATAGAAGATTTTGAAAGCCACCAGCCAGTGATATCCTTATAACCATACAGCACGAATTACTTCATGTAGGCTTCTATTTGTTTTTCATCTGCATGGTAATGTGACTGTTCTCTAAAAGTATTTCTTATTCTTTTTCTAACCTAACACTGTATTATACACATATGCACATATATATCCTTATTAACCTTTTAGCAATAACTTTTCAGTAGATTCTAATTCATCAATGTCCTAATTTTTGCAGGGTTAGCTAGTTCTAGTTCATGCACTAGAACTAGTTCTAGTTCTAGCTTTATGCACAGTGCTATAAAGAAACTGTTGGATTTATGTCACTTAAGAAGACTGTCTCCAAAGTTGGCACCAGCGGGTGGCAGGAAATAAGCCTTGGTGTGTGGGAACGTGTCACTGACTTGGGGCCAGCGCAGCAGACTGGCCACCTGTGGCCTCACAACAGCCTTGATGAATAGGGTTCGAGCTCTCCATTCTTTGGGGTCCCCATGTGCCTGGTAGAATACATTCTGAGACCCACAAATAAAGAAGACAACTCGTGTCTGAGCAAGCAGAAGTTTTGCCTCCTTCGTGTTCACTTGCCCCTGTGGGCTTTCCACTTTGACAATGTTAGCCTGGGGTTAAAAGAATTCAGCTGATGAGGTCAATTGTCTACACTGCCAGAGTGCAGAGTAAAAATAGAGATTACGGTTGCACAGTCAGCCTGGATATTTCATGGAAGCTTAGACTCTTGGAGATGAAAGCACCTTTAGAAAATTCTCTCCAACTCCCATATTCTACAAATGAGACAACATTCAGGAGAGAGAGAGACGAGCTTCTCAAACAGTTATGCCAGAGTTATCACTGAAATCTAGGCTTCTGGATACCTGGGTAAGACATTTTTACCTGGGGAATAGGCAAAAATGAATACTGATTTTATTCCATTCCTGAATGGAATCCTAGTGGCCTTTTCTCCATTAAACAATTAATCTGGCTCCAATTTCATTCACTCTCTGAAACACATTAAGGGGTCCATTTAGATCTCAATTACAGAGGAATTGGGAAGAGAAATACCAAAGAAAGAATGTGTGCTGTTTTTCTCTCTTCAATTTCCTATAATTCATTATTCACTTTTTAATCCATATAAAGAAGTAGGTTTCAGAATCAAATACAATTAACGTTCTACCGACGAGGTCAGGATCTTTTGCCAAGTTCTTACAAACCTCCCCCACCCGACCTGTCCTGCGCACTCTTTCCGGGCTAAGACCTGCGTTCTGTGCCGTGAGCGGAAACGAAGGCCATGGTCTGCTGTGGAGGCGCCGTGGGAACGCATATTGCAGCCCACCTTGATAGGATGCCTACAGCAATGCAGGCGGACCAGAGAAGGGCTAGTGCTGCGGAGACATTCCAGGGCAGTGGCGCTAAGCCGGATCTCGGGGGACAGCAGTCATGTGCTGCCTTGACCAGGCAGCAGGACGTTCCAAGGGAACGAACAGCTGGTGCAGAGGTGGGAGGCACGGAACGTGGCTGCACCCCCGGGCTGTCGGGAGGGGCGGGATGTGACTGAGAGGCCAGCACTGAGGGTGAGGCAGACCCAAAAGGTGGTCGCGAAGTCAGGTCCCAACAGGGGCCAGACTTGACTTGATGGGGGATGAGAAGCCAGTAAAAATCCTCAGCAAGGAAGAATGCGACCAGAGGCATGTTTTAGAAAGCTCATTTCTAGTGAAACTGGAGAGTAAAATGTCGTGAAAATTGTTTCAGTTAACTTGCCACTGAAGAAACTGCACGCTTTACTTTTCAATACAGTATCAAGTCCGTGTGTGCTACGGCTTTCCCAGTTGAAAGACCTTTTGCTGATCACAATCAGCGACGTGTAATTTGCCCTTTTTCCATTTCTATGAACGTGATATTTTTAGAAACTGCACCCAATTGTTTCATGAGTGAAGTAGCCGCAAGAGCTACTAAATGTCATGCTTTAGTGAAATCCCTTCTAGATGGCCTCACGTCTGACCTTCTGTACTTTATCTTCCAAGGAGCGGCTTGTGGTGTTAATTATGGGGTAAGTAAGCAGTCACTTCCTAGAGCAAATCAGCCGACGTCCAGGTTTGCTGCGGAGGTCTCAGGGATCAGGGCTCTGTGTTTCTTCAGGTTTCAGTTTACCAGCCTCAAACCACTTAAAAGCTGGAGGAAAGGCTGGGGGTGATCAGTTTACAAGTGACCTGGGAGTTCACGCTTTCATCCCTTGAATCACAGTCCATATAATAGGCCTTGTGCAGATACAATTGGGACAAATTGACTCGGGTGTCCTGCTTTCAGAAATGGAAACCTTCTCTCTTATCAGCGTCCCCAGGCCTGAGGATGGGAGCTGTTCTAGGGTCAAATAGGGCTGTAGGTGCTGAGTAAAAGGCTCGCTAACAGGCACCCAGCTGTGCTAATTGGTTAATAGGTCGCTAGCTCCTTTAGGGACTTACAAGTCACAGGAGGGGAACTGCACTTAGCGGGCTTTCTCTTTCCTAGGCCAGCTGAGGATGTTACCATAGCATGGTGCAGAGCTGGCAAAACTTAAACCAGGCTGCTGCTGCTCAAGATATTTTTGTATGTCTCTTTAAAGGTGCTTCCAGAACATTTAATGTTTTCAAGAAAGCAATATTTCTAACTTGGTGCTGGAAGTTGACTTTTGGAGACATTTGGGTCTCCAGAAACCCCGGCGAGCGGTGCTCGTCGTTGCTAAACAAAACTTCTCCGCAAAGAGAAGTGGGACTTCAGACGCGCGGTTTTACGCAGTTCCATGCACTGCAGCTGCCACCTGGGGGACGCCTCCATTGCTTTCCCTTTAGTGCCTGGACCATAGAGCTCTCGAAGCAGGGAAGTCCAGGGAACGTTTTCTGAAGGCTTCAATGATGGGAAGATTTCATGATTTAATCAGGAGAAAATCAATGGAAGATATCGAAACTTCCGTAGCCGGGTGAAGATACAGCCTAGGATGGTTTGCTAAGGGATTTGCCCACAAAGTGGGTTTCCAATAGAATATGTTTTGAATTACTCGGAAGTAATCTCGAATGCTTTGCGTTATGAAATCTGCCTCTTGGCGAGAGAGCTTCACGTTTCCTCAGCTTTCTGAGCTGGACCTGTTCGGTGGACACACTTCCCGGCTCTAAACTATTGGGGAAGACGTGGGGGTAGCAGAGGTGGGGGCCGGGGTCTCTGCCGGCAGGACCGGGTTGGGGGGCATGAGGCATCATGATTTACAGTGATCCGAATCCAATTTAATCCAATTAAGTCTCTGGGGATCAGGTTCCCAGCTCTGGTGGCAGAGAGAAGGTGAAACAAAAGGCAGCGTGCGAGGGGAAGCCCCACATCTGAGGTGGAGAAGCGAAGCTGGCAGAGGCCACGGGCCACCCGCTGCCCCGACGCCCTCCTCCCGTCTTTGCAGCAAGTCTGTCGCAGGCCAGCTCTGCCATCCTGTGCGGATGATAAACTGAGGTCGCGCCAGGCGCAGGGCACGTCGGCGCTTACAATGTGCTGTGGACGTGCCATGTGCCAGTCATGTCTCCTTTTGACATTCTGAGTGGATCAAATGATTCGACAGCGAATTAAATGTATTTTGCATTAAAGTTATGCACAATGTAAATCCTTGTAACGAGCAATGCTGTGTATATGCAGCATACCCAGCCCACTGGCCATGAAACCTGAGTGCTGTTAGGATGATGTGCATGCTTGAAATCAATTTTATTTTGCTACATACACAGACACACACACCCATTCTATAAAACGCTTTTATTATTATTTGCTGCCAGGTACGACTCTAGCACCACACGTTCCTCTAAAAGGTGTAATGAAGGCCCCTGTATTAGCATCGGAAGACCAACACTTCCTTCAGAGGCTTTTGTGATCTCACTTCTGTGTACACATCATGGGAAATGAATACCATGTTTGTACAAATTCTGTCTGAGGAAATTATATGAATAGGTCTAACGATATCTCTAGTGAGAATGAAAGATATTTAAAGCACTTTTTCCAGTCATGCGAGTCTGAGAACTTTTCTCTCCACATTCAGTCTTTGTCAGACACAGGGGTTAGAGACAGGCCTCCACTACGCGATGCTGACCACTCTTCAAATGTGACATCCACACAGACGCACACGAGCTTTCATTAAGTGCAACCAAAACCACATTTCAAATTAAATCACCTTATCATTCATTACATAAATGATTACTAGTTTAGAAAATCTGTTTATGTTTGACATAAACAACAGTAAATAGGTATCAAATGGGCAAAAGGAGTATACATTATGACACCAAAATAAGCTGCTGGATTAGAAATTCACTTCAAGGAAAAACTCATCTTCCAAAAATCTAAACTCATCAAAAATGAACTACCATGTGCATTATCCTTCTGTCTACAAAATAATTCAGCATTTGGTGGTGTGATGAGATATATAGTGCTGGACTATGACAAATATTTTCAGAGCGTGACCTTCTCTTAAACTCTAAAGTCCCAGATGAAAACCCGGTAGAAAACCTCGCCTGCTCTAATGGTGTGAAATATTCTAAATATGATTTTTGACCATCATTTTTCAAGATAAGCACAAATGTTTAATTTTCAAATAGCTAGAAATCTATCATTTTTAATATTTCTGTATACATGTGTATGATATAGTGTCACTTAAACACATGTTAGAATTTTAAATTTCTAACAATAGTTACACACTGAACAATTCTTCAGGGAATCTCTATAAGAGCACTGTAGAAAATCCAAACTGCCTGTAAGTGACTTGGAATTTTCTAGCGCTCCCCTCCTCCCTCCATCCCTCCCCCCACTTCCCTCTTTCCTTCCCTCTCTCCTTCCTTCCTTCCTTCTTTCCTACCTATTCTCAGTTAAGTCACTTGATCACATGCTATCTGCTAGACCCCAGTTTCTATCATTTTATTTAACGTGTGTTAGTTTCATCCCTTCAAACAATTTTCGTATCTGTTTCTTTTTCTATGTTAATTAGGACCTAGAGAACTCAAACAAGCTTTCAGGACTCCTAGCCCGGGGAGGCCGTGGGGGGTGGTAATGAGGCGGTTATACTACAGTAACGACGTGGTGTTTTCATTCCCACAGCAGCCTGCAGGCCCCACCTGTCAGCCGGGGACAGGCGAGCTCATAAACCTGCCAATAGTATGATTTAGCTGAATCCACGTTTGTTAATAAATCTTTCATCATATTATAATCAAAGAGCTCTTTCAGTTTATGACACACCTAATGAAGGATTGGGGGTGTCGGCTCATCTCTGTGATATTCTGAAAGAGGAAAATAGCGGGTGTCATTAGCAAGTATTTACTCCTTGGCTCAGGTGAACAGTGGAGCAGCAGAGGTGGTAAAGGAAAGGAGAGAAAATCTTAATTAAAAGTAAACTCACGGTGTGAAGCACAAACCCTTCAGCCTTGCAAAGTGATTTCTTGTGAGAAAAATCAAATGTTTGCATATGTTTTTAAAAACCTAAGAAATCACTAGACCCTACAGCACTTCAGTACAAATGCCTTTTTCAAACCAGTACCAAAGAATTTGACTTGTGCCTGTCCATGACGAGAGGGGACTAATTATAATACAGTAGGAGTGAAGTTCAGAACTTCTCAGGTCTTTGCACCCTGTGCCAGTATAGAGCAATAAACATTTTTACTACCTTTCTTGACATTAATACTACTTGTTCACATTTTAATTTTATGGTTTGTCTGTGGTTAAAATTATAACTAGTTAAAAAAACATTTTTTCCCATTTGCGTTCTTAATGTATTGGGAGTAGAAATGTGGTCTTAGACCTGGGTAGACCAGGACACTGCTTCCACTGAAGTACACCAGACAGTTTCATGAATGAAAAAGAAATATGAGGGGAGAGTCTAAAACCTTCTAAAGCAAACTGCACCTCGTGCTCAGGCCTGTCGAACACTGTACCCACAACCGCATGGCCAATTCCCCGTGGCGGGCTCTGCTCCCCAGCTTTTCTTGTCCAGTTCTCAGCTGCATGGCCAATTCTCTGTGGTGGGCTCTGCTCCCCAGCTTTTCTTGGCCAGTTCTCAGCTGCTGCTAGAGATCAGCATGCGTCTGGAGAGCCAGTGCACGGCCCTTCGCTCCCTCCACACCACCT
This sequence comes from Myrmecophaga tridactyla, assembly GCA_004026745.1. Classification (NCBI taxonomy): domain Eukaryota; kingdom Metazoa; phylum Chordata; class Mammalia; order Pilosa; family Myrmecophagidae; genus Myrmecophaga; species Myrmecophaga tridactyla. Next base: position 26,424 of record PVIY010019669.1, read on the forward strand.
CCCCAGCTCTGGAGCAAACAGACTTCAGTGCCACGGTCAGCAAATAGCGCTGAAAACCAAACAGGCCACCCCGCGGACGCCAGAGCGCGTGAGGCCAAAGCAGAGCCCCAGATGGCTGCACGGGACGTCTCGCTGCTTTGTGGAAATTTCCAGCCTTCACACTCGTCCATCCGGACATCCTCTTGGCCCCTCTCCTGCCGGCGGCCTTTCGGCTGCCCCATCTCCACCTGAAGACGAGAGCTGCCGCGGGAGCCCTGGCCGCACGGCTGCACCCGCGGCTTTCCCGGTTTCCTTTCCTTTGTGGTATTTTCAGCATCAGGAAGTTTCACTCACCTCGACCATTGTTTTCGCACACTTGGGTTATAGACACGGGGTTGTTATTTAATTCGAATCCGAAAGGACAGGCAGGAAGGAAAGCAGAAAAAGGAGATATCGCACACTTCCTAACTGAATCATAACATTCTATTTTCATGACTTTGTAACACTGCAGAAAAAAGGCAGGACGTTCATTTGAGGAAGCATAAACAGTGAGGCTACGACAAACCCTCCTACAGTGTGTCTCTTTGAAAGGTAAAGGCTAAGCTTGGTTTCAGAGGGGATCACAGGCTCCTCTGATGACACATTCCCTTAATAAAGTCCAGATTTGGCTCAAAATGTATGTGAAAATTGCCTACTGCTAAAATTCTGTCATGATTTCCTTAAGTAAAAAGCAGACAGTTTTTATAACGGGTCTGTGCAAATAAGGGTGATTGATGCTTTTACACTGTTAGCGAAACTTTACCATCTGCATGTGGTGGGTTTTGTTTTGTGTTGTTTTTGAGCAAAGCTTTTTATACTAGACAGGTCTGGTGATAAATCTTGGCTCGGCCACACACCAGGTAGGTAACTTTGGGCAAATGAGGATTGTTCTAAGCTGTGTTTTCTCAATACTAAATGGGTGATGAGCTAACTTGAGTTGCAGTAAAGATTTAATGAGAAAAAATGCACATATAATAATTAACCCAATGCAAGGCCTCATTTAAGAGAGCTACTGTTCTAATATAACTATCACAGTTTTATAGGAATTACGCATTCTTCAGAGCACTGGGTAACACAATCTGCACTTCAGGTATCCGTAACTATTCTGTTGAGTTATCACGTGAGCAGTGCCACTATTTGTGCTTCCTTCATATTTCATGTAACTGTTAAAGAACAGCATCATCTCAGAAGCATTGTGTACAATGCCATTTTATTTCTGAATGAATAACTTATTAAAATGGTTTTCAGAGTTTCAGTCCATGCGGTGGCATAAGGTGCTGCCGGCTGCTGCTGTGCTACGGAATCATTGAACAACTAACAAAAATCGGCAAAGCCATCTTCCTCAGCACCGTGGAAAGCAGTTAGGGGGCTGCAGTACAGGGCGAGGGCTGAATGAACAAAGAGAAGTTTCAAGTGTGGTAGGAGAGGCTCATGGCACCCTCACTGCCCCTCCCCTGCCCCTCCCCCATGCTGCAGAGCCAGCTTGTCCCCCCACGGGGCGGCACCTTTTCCGAAGTCAGCAGAGTAGCCCCTGTGCACACACTGGGGCGCTGCATGGCAGTGAAGCAGGAAACCCATCTCCGACTAACCCTCACAAAACGACTCCTGCAGGCAGAGGCCGTGTGCAGACAGCTAAAGCAGGGTAAGAAACAATTGCATCAAAGTGGCTTGGGACAAAGGGTTCATGGTGTCTTAAAAGATACCGTGGAGGAGAAGAAACTCTACCTCACTGGGAGTGGGGGCAAGCGAAGGCCTGTACAGGAAGCATTCCTAAAGTCTCCAGCCGGAGAAGAGGCAGACCCAGCAGAGTCCGAGGGGTCTCCGCACCTCCTCACACATGCGGTTGGCCTAGACACGAGGCGGGGCTGTGAAGGACAGCCCGGCCCGCGCACAGCCCAGCGGCAAAGACTAACAGAGGCGATTTCCCATCGGGGTGTTTGTTTGTGTCACCTCCTGGCACCCAGGGACCACTCTGCTATACCACTAACTGGACACAAGCTACAGAACAGACAGCTCAGGGACTAAATCCCAAAGACTGAACTTCAAAATACTGAAACATACAGTGTACAACAAAAGAGCATAAAAGAAACAGAAGCGGGAAATGATGGCCCATCCAAAGGAACAAGGTAAAAGTCTAGAAATCCATCAGTGAAGAATACCAGACTTTGGACGTACTGGTTGAAAATTTTTATAAAAATGGCCTGCAAGGCAGGCCACGATGGCTCAGCAGGCAGAGTTCTCACCTGCCATGGGAGAGACCCAGGTTCAATTCCTGGTGCCTGCCCACGCAAAAAAAAAAAAGATCTGCAATATGCTTAAGGAGATAAAGGAAAATGCAGAAAGAACTAAAAGATATAAGGAAAACTACATATGAAAATTATGAGAATCTTAACAAAAAAATAGGAATTTTATATAGGAACCAAATAGAAACACTGGAATTGAAGCCCATAATAATTGAAATAAAAAATTCCCTAGAGCATTTCAACAGCAAATTGGAGCTGACAGAAGAAAGAGTCAGTGAACATGAAAATAAGACAATGGGTATGATGTAGGCTGAGGAACAGAAAGGAAAAAAAAGAAACTAGGGAAGGAAACTTGCTCTACAAGCAATGGAAAAGGAAGATCTTCAAAATGGAAGGGAATGTCACAGGCCACGGATTGAAGTGGCATAAACAAATTAAGACCTCCAGTTAAGAAGAGTTTATGGAGACTTATAAATGCCAGTACTATCCTGCATTGTACTTTTTGGTACATACTCAATGTTTTAGATCCTACATGTTCTAAAATGCAAATGCATAAAAAGTAATGATAAATATATGACTTATACATACACTGTATAATGATATAATTTGCTTCATGTTCAAAAAAGGGGGGAAGGTTATAAGAAGAATGCGTGTGTATGCTATCAAACTGAAGCTGGTGTGAAATCAATGAGATTGTCATAGATTTATGGTGTTAAATTTAGCCCACATGGTAACCATAAAAGAAAATCTGAAAATATATAAGGAATGAAATGAGAAGGACTCAAAACAGTACACTACAAAATACCAAATAAATATGAAAGTAGGCATTCATGAAGGAATTGAGGGAATAAAAAGTTTAAGATTTAGAAAGACCAAATAACAAAATCTTCAAAGAAAGTTCTGCATTACCAGTAGTTACTTAAAATGTAAATGGATTAACTCTTCAGTCAAAAGACAGAGATTGTCAGCATGGATAAAAATAACATGACGAAACTATATACTGTTTACAAAAAAGGAACCTTAAATTCAAAGACAGAGTAGGTGGAAAGTGAAAGGATGGGAAAATATTCCATGCGCATAGTAACCAAACGATAGACTGGGTAACTATATTAATATCAAATAAAAAACACTTCAACTAAAAAATTATTACAAAGGACAAAGAAGGGCACTGTATCTGATAAGCGGGTAAATTTATAAAACATAAGAATTATAAATATATATATGTACCTAACAGCAGAGAAAGTAAATATTGATAGATTTGAAGGGAGAATAAAAAATAGGAAGACAAGGATGCAAGGTTCTGCTTTAATAGCAGATAATTTCAATACACATCTTTTGATAATTGATAGAATGAACATCTAGACATGAGAGCAATTTGGAAATCAAAGACTTGAATGATACCATAAAACAATTAGACTGAACAGACATATATAGGACACATCACACACCCGCAGCAGCATAAAAATTCTTCTCTAGCACACATGTGTCATTACCCAGAATAGACCATATTTTAGGCAATAAAACAAGGCTTAATAAACATAAGGTACTGGAATCATACAATGTATGTTTTCAGACCACAATGGAATGAAAATAGAAATCAATAATAGAGAGAGAACTTAAAAATTTATAAATATGTGAAAATTAAAAATGCACTCTTACCCAATGATTTAAAGAAGAAATCACAAGGAAAATCAGGAAATATCTTGAGAATGAAAATGAAAATACAACATCATAATACTTATGTGATGCAGCATAAGCATTGATAAGGGGAAGTTTATAGCTCTAATTGCTTTCATTAAAAAGAAAGGAAAAAAAAGATCTCGAATAAGGGACCTAACCTCATAACTGGGAGACCTAGGAAAAGAAGAGTAAATTAAGCCCAAAGTAAGTAGAAGGAAGGAAGGAAGGAAATAGCAAAGATTAGAACAGAGATAAAGAGAAAAATAAAACAAAAAAACAATAGGGACAATTAACGAAACTGCTTGAAAAATTTGAAATGGTAAATGAAATTGACAAACTTTTAGCTAGACTGATCAAGAAAAAAAGAGAAGGAATGCAAATTCTAAAATCAGGAATGCAAAGGGGGACTGTAGTACCGACCTCACAGAAATGAGGAATTATGAGAGGGAACTATAAGCAATTTAGGTCAACAAATTAGATAACCTAGATGAAAGAGAGAAATTCCTAGAAACACACAAACTACCTACACTGCCTTGAGAAAAAAAATAGAAGTACTAACACTTCCTACTTATTCTTTGAGTCCAGCATTACCCTAATACCAAAGTCAAGTAAAAAATACCACAAGAACAGAAAATTACAGACCAAAATCCCTTATGACTACAGCTACAAAATCCTCAACAAAATACTAGCAAACTAAGTACTACAACACATTAAAGAAATTATACATCATGTTCAAACGGGATTTATCCCAAGAAGGCAAGGGTGGTTTGCATATGAAAATCAATTAATGTAATATCCATAGTAATAGAAGGAAGGAAAAGAAAACATACATGATCATGTTCATTCAGGCTGAAAAGGCATTTGACAAAATCCAGTTTCCCTTCTTGTCTGAAACACTCAGAAAACCAGGAATAGAAAGACACGTCCCCAACATGATGAAGGACAAATATGAAAAACTACAGCTAACATCATCCTCAATGGAAAGACTGGACGCTCTCCCCTAAAAATCAGGAAGCAGACAAGGATGCCCACTGCTACCGCTGCATTCAACATTGGTGCTGCCAGGTCTAGCCAAAGCAGGCATTAAAGAAAAGGAAATAAAAGGCATCCAAATTGGAAAGGAAGAAGAAAAACTTTACCTGCGTGACATGACATGATTCTATACACAGAAAATCCTGAAATCCAAAACTAAAATACTAGAGTTAATAAACAAACTCAGCAAAGTGGCTGGGTACAAGATCAACATGCAAAAATTGGTATCGTTTGGTTTATACCCAAACAAACTGAGAGCTGGACTTGAACAGATACTTGTATGCCGAGGCTCCTAAAGGCATTGCTCATAACCCGAAGTGGAAACCAAGAAAAAAGTTCCATTTACAATAACAACTAAAATATAAAAAAACTAGGAATAAATTTAAACATGTACATGGCAACTACAAAATATTGCTGACAAAAGTCAAAGTTGACCTAATGGAACAGCATTCTGTGTTCACGTTTCGGAAGACTAATTATGAAGATGTCAATTCTACCCAAAGCAGTTTTCAGGTTCAGGGCAGTCCCAAGTAAAATTCCACAGTCTTTTTGCAAGAATGGAAAAGGTAATCATCAAACTCATCTGGAAATAAACCTTCAAAATTATGCCAATTAATTTTTCAGAAGTGTCGGGTCCACTCATGGGTAAAGAATAACCTCTTTGACACTGAGCTGGGAAAACTGTATTTACATATGCTAACATCAAAGGTGGATCTCTTCCTCACACCATATATAAATACTAACTTGAAATGTATAGAAGACGTAAATACATGAACCAAAACTATAAAACTCCTAGAAGAATACATAGGGGAATATTTTCAGGACCTTGTTTTGGCTGGTGGTTTCTTAAACTTTACAACAAAAGCAACAATAGAAAAAATAAATACCTGGGACTTAATGTAAATGTAAAACTTTTATGTGTCAAAGGACTTTATCATAACAGAGAAAACCAGCCTCTAGAATGGGAGAAAATATTTGGAAACCACACTTCTGATAAGGGTTTACTATCCAGAATTTAGGAAACTCAACAACCAAAACAACAAACAACCCGATTAAAAAATCAGCACACACCTTGAATAGACATTTCTCCAAAAAAGACATACAAATGTCCAATAAACAAATGAAAAGATGCTCAACATCATTAGCCATTAAAGAAATGCAAATCAAAAGCACAATGAGATGCCATTTCACAACCTATCAGAATGGCTACGACTTAAAAGAATTGGAAACGTGTTCTGGAGAGGAAGGAGCAGCCAGAGCACGTGTCCCGGCTCTGCTGGGACGTAAGATGGTGCCGCGGCTCTGGTCCCTCAGCCTCAGCATGCTAAGCGTAGAACGGCCATGTCACCGAGCAATCCCTCTCCTGGTTTACACCCAGACGAATTCAGAGCTGGGACTCAAACAGATACTTTCACACCAGTTCTCACAACTGTGAAAAGACGAAAGCAAAAAAGTGTCCGTAAACAGACGACTCGATGAACAAATGTGTTATAAACAAACAATGGAATATTATGTAGCCGTAAAAAGAATGACGTTCTCCTACATGCAGCTATGTGGATGAACCTGGGAGACAGCACACTGAGTGAAATCAGCCAGACACAAAGGGACAAATACGGCACAACTTCGACTACATGAAATAATTAGAAGGAGCAAATCTACACGTTCAAAAACGATTATATAGGCTCCCAGGGTCAGGGTGAGGTGGAAAACAGGAAATTAATGCTTATATGGGACAGAGTTTCTGTTCGGCTTGATGGAAAAATTTGGTAGCAGATGGCAGTGATGGTAGCATAACACTGTGAAGGTAATTAGCTCCACTGAATTGCATATTTGAATACAGTTCAAAGGGGGGTAAATTTAGGTTATTCATATGTTATCAGAATAAAATTTAAAAAAAACCATAGAACTGTACAGCACTCTGTACCCTAAGGTAACCTAGGGATTGTAGTTGACTCTATAATTATAAAAATATTGTTTCATCCATTGGAACAAAAGGCAGCACACCCATGAAAAGTGCTAATGAAAGGAAAGCGGGGTGTGAGAGGGAGGTCTGTTGGAGGTCTGTACTTCTGTATGACTTTTCTGTAAACTAACAACTTCCTTGGTGAAAAATAAAATGAGCAAGAACATGCCAGGTGGGCAAAAGTTGGGGAAAGGCAGAATATGCAAAGGGGACCAGAGGCTGCAAAGCACAAAGCATGAACAAAAGTACACACTATTGAAGCCATAGTGGGGTGGCCCTCCTGTTTCATAGCATGCACACTTTTATAGAGGGCAGATTTGGTGAAAAGGAATTAAACATTGCTATAAAATCTCAGGCTAGGGCAGACCATGGTGGCTCAGCAGGCAGAGCTCTCACTTGCCATGCTGGAGACCCAGGTTTATTTCCTGGTGCCTGCCTGTGCACAATAAAAAATAAAAAGAATACAATTAAAAAAATCTCAGGCTATCAAAGCACTATACCTCCTTTTGCTCTTTTGGACCAAACTCTTTACTCCAAGTTCAAAGTACTCCAGAAATCACACCATCATTCCACTCATTCTCTAGCCAAATGACACTTTACTCAAATGCCAGTTTGCCTCTTCTCTACCATTAGTTAGTCTGTGTCTCGGGGTCTCATCTGTGAGTTACGTGTCCTCTCCACGGCCTTTCATAGTGAATTTGTGAGACAAAGGACAAGAGCATGCTGTGAAAAACAAAACGCCCTTACAATGCAGGAGAAAGAGATTTTATCCTTGACAAGATATATTTTCTGAATTCCCCTATTGGTTAAGTGCCCTTACTCTGTGGTCTCATAATGATATCCCCACATCTGTTTTATTGTGTAGAATATTTTAGTGAAATTATCTGTTCATGGGTGTGTCTCCAACAATAGACAGTGAACTCCTTAAATGCAGCGCCGTGGAGAGTGTGTCCTGGCGTCTCCCTCCCTGGCTCACAGCGCACATCTGTTTACTGAGCTGAGGTTCATCGTTGGAAGCTGCGTCCGTCTGAAGACCAGAGGCTGGGTCGCCCTCTCTGGCATTTCTGGGAGCAGATGTGGGCAGGACGAAGCCACCTGCATCCGGGAAACGCCCCCCAATAAAGACTGCTTCTCTAGGGAAACCCCGACCTCTCCTCCCAAGCAACCCCAGCATTTCGGACACTCCTTAATACCAGGTGAAGCCCCCTTGTCCCATGAAAAGAAATTGGATGAAACTCAAATAGAACCATCAAATATCAGTGGCTCAAGGGCCCTTGGAGACAGCCAGTGCCTTCTGCTCTGAGGGCTTTGGTTGCCAGGGCAGGAGCGATGCTCGGGGAGGGAAGAGCCTGAGGGGCCTCAAGCCCTTTTGTCTTCAACTCTCTCAGTTTTGCAACAGCCAGCTTAGTCCCTTTGCCTTGCAGCCCGATAACAGCCCACTCCCCACCCCAATATCTGGGCCTTTCCAACTTCACTGGAGGCTAACGAGAGGCAGCTTTCACAATCGTTTCCCCTTGGCTGCCATATGCATTTCCCTCATAAACTGAGCGCTGGAGACCTGGTTTGACACACGTCAGGTTGAGGACGTACGAGGGCTCAGGGGAGAGGCAGTAGGAGTGCCCTGGAGGTTAAGGGTGGGTGGCCACCCCATGAGACACTGGGCATGAGGACTCGGGGCCTCTGCAGCTCAGGCCTGAAGCATGCACTGTTGGGCCTGGGGAACCCCTCTGTGTCCTGCATGCACTGGCAGCTCCAGCAGGCCCGCCTGGCCTCCCCCGCCCCACAGCGCTGATACACGGGAAGGGGGCACACTGCAGGGGGCACAGCCGAACGTGCAGGGCCCCCACGCGCTTGGCAGAACGCCCAGCATGCATTTCTTTTAACCAAAGAGAGAAGACAGATCTTTGTGGGAACGAGATTCAGAGACTCGGGAATACGCTGGAACTGGGCCAGATGTTCTTGAATCCTGAAAGGGAAAGAGAAACTCCAGGCATTGGACCGGTGTCCCCGGCTGGAAGAACTGCGTTACATATATACATGCCTGTCTATATCGACTCGCATGTGTTTATGTATGTGTGCATATATTTATTTCATATTTCATAATTTGTAATGTTCAGACATATAACAGTTACATTCCAGGAGGTGAATTTAAACAAGGTCTTTGGGAATCTGAAGATTTTGCCCAATGAAGTTAAAACTCTGTTCTTGGAAATCAAAACCGGAAGAGCCCTTCCCCAGCCCTGCCCTTCCTGCCTTAAAGGTGAGGAAAGCAAGGGCTGGAGAAATGGGGCGATTTGCCCAGGTCACGGAGAAAGAGCCACTGGGGGGTTTTCTCAGTTCAGGGCAGACAAAGCCTGGCCCCTGTTTCATCTCTCTCTCGGTCTCCAGGCAGGGTGACCCCTGAACCCTTCCCTTGTGTGTGCCACGGGCCCCACCCACCATCGCTCCGAAGCCCTGCACCCCCCTGGGGGAGGGAGGACCTTGCTATGTCCTGTGCCCTCCTCAGGAGGAAGCTGAGGTCTGCAGAGGGCAGGTGACTCAGCCAGGGTCTCCAGTCTGAGAATGGTGGAGGCGACTGAAACCAAAGCCCACTTGCCTCTCAGTCCACTGCCATGTCCCCAGGGGAAAGGAAAGCGAGGCGAGGGCACCGGGGAGCAGGAAGCGCTACTGCCTAGGGTTCTTGCCAGGCCTGAGTGCGAGGCTCCGGAGCTTGGTTTTCAGCCTGCAACTTCCCCCCTCTCCAGACCCATCTCTGCATGGCCCCCAGGCCCCAGCACCCCGGTCTGCTCAGCAGCGCACACCCCTCCCTGAAGACTTGTGTTCTCGCCATTGCCTCCTCACGAATGCTCTCGCTCCCGCTCACCTGTCCAGCTCAGGCACCTATGTGAGGACTGCCCAAACACTTTCCATGCCGTGACCCTTTGCTTTCTTGGAAGAGCACCTGCCTCTGTCTTCGGGGTGCTCGTGGCAGCTTGTTTACCTTCCTCTCTCTGGTAGGTGGGAGGCTGGCTGCGCTGGCGTCACCTGCTCCCATGGCTGGGGCAGGGACCCCGTGCCAGTGGTCCGTGCGTGCCGTGCGCGTGGTGGCGGCACGTCGGGGGAGCTGCTTATACAGCAAGCAAATGCCTCTGGCCGTCGCACCCAGACGCCACCTGTCCGCGGTCCCGGCGATGCTGCGCGGCGCACGTAGGCTTCTGAGGGGTTCACGGGGAGCCCTCCCGTCTGGAAGGAGCCATCCTCCCCCGGCCAGCCCCGGCCTCCGCCTCACTGCGCCTCCCGCACCAGCGGCCTCTGGGAAGCACATTTTGATAGAAAAGGTTCTAAGACTCAGATGGCAGAGAAGGATGTCTCCAGAAGGAGAAATGAAGGGATGGGTCACTCTGTGCTGTGACTGCCCACGGAGGGTCCCCTCTCAGCGAAGCCGAGGGCACGGGTGGGAACGGACAGGAGACCAGGGTGTGGGGACCCCTGCCGCTTTCCCAGGACTGTCCACATGTGAAGTCACACAGCAGATAAACCCGCTGCAGCCCCGTGTCGAGTGAAAGCTGAGGGCTGGAGGTGGAGAAGGCCTTCCTTCCAGCTTCTCTGAGCCGTCCAAGACTCAGCAGCCCCTTGACCTCGGAATGCAGGTTCAGCTTTCAGGGAGGGGGCACAAGGGGCAAGATGCACATAAACCACATGCTGGGGCCTCTGCCGGGTCTTCTGCACACAAGGGGGACCCGGGGGCGCCTGAGCTGGCCAGACATTCAACAGTAAGTCCCCAGCGTGCAGGACCGAGCTGCACACCCCTCACCCACTATCGGGCTCCCAGGGGCATCACTGGGTTTCCCCTGGGGTGTCCTTCCGCAAACCCACAGTCGGCCGGCCACAGAGGCTTTGGCAACTAAGGCGAAACCGCACCTCTGCCCTGGTTGCCCACGGTACCATCTAGGGGAAGAGTCACGGGATGACTGCAGGGAGGGGTCGGAAAAGAAGACGCGGGGTTGGTTTGGTTCTTTCTCTTTCAAGAGGAAACAAGGGCATGAGGGGGGAAATGGGTTTGACACTTCTGCAGTGCGTCTATGCTTGCTGTGGAGGGCCATGGGGGGCATGGGGGGCCGTGGGGGCCGTGCAGGGGCCATGGCAGGCACCACTTACTGAAAACCTGCTCTGCATGGGGCTTCATGCCCAGGTGCCGTCCCAGAGGCTCTCTCTGGACACCAGGGCCCGGCAGCGGCTGCAGGGCAGCCTTTATTTCGGGGTCCGCTCGGACGGAGCCCCAAGGTCGGGGCGCTCCGAGGAAGAGCTTGGCTTTTCCATGCTTTAGGATCAGAAGCGTTTCACTTATGATCTTATGTGGGCACTGGGCCTACCCCCTGGCCTCGCCCCAGTTTCCTTGCGAGCTCCTCAGAGCAACAAGCAGCCTGTGGGCATTTGGAAAAGGCCAGTGTCCAGTGCGCCCTCCCCAGCCTGTGCACGGACCCCAACCAGGCCTCCGTGCCAAGTTCTCCTGCACACCGGAGCCCCGAGAGCCAGCAGCAGAGCTCAGCTGCAGTTAATTTTCATCTGCTGTTTGTATATAAATGCTTTTAGTACTTAAACTAAATTCAGATCAATTAAACTAATGTTGTTTGACATAATATTCCTTGTTCCAAAATCAATATCCCTTCATTTGACAGCCTTATTCTTGAGTTCAGGATGTTTATTGTTCTTAGAGCTTACCTACAGACCTGGCTTTTGTCTCTAATGATATGAAACAGCTCTTCCTCGCGCACTGTACGCCAGCGTGTAATGGGGGTCGAATTTCTCTGGTAAATATCTTTAATTGTACCATCATGCCTTTTCATCTCCCCTGCACGCGCGGCCTCTCCCTGCTCCGTCTGCCTCCGCGGTCTTAAACCCTGCAACCGCCTGCCCGGCGGGGCCAAGCAGCAGCCCAGGGGCTGAGGGCCGGGCCCAGGACAGCACCCCCGTCAGGCCGCCCCCGCGCCCCGGAGGCGCTGCCCTTCGCCCGGGGGTCTCCCGGGGGTCCCCATGGCCGCCGCTGGCTGCAATAAACCCTGCACTGCTCTGCCTGGCGCGCCCCCCACCCCCACGCGGGGCGCAGCAGGATGTCCGCCACCCCAGCCGCCTCCCTGCTAACGGGGACCCGTCCTGCGCCCGCCCTCCCCGCCGCCTGCCCGGCCAGGCTGATCCCCGTGGCCAGGGGCAGGGCCCTGGCAGGACAGTCTTACATGGCTAGCTACTGCAATGCCAGAGGCTGGCGTCCGTGATGGTCACCAGCCTCCAGAAGTCGCCGACTTGGCTGTGCGACCAGCCCTCAGGCAAGGCCCCGGGACGCGGAGGCCGCGCCCTCTCCGCTGCCCCTGCACGGGCGTCCTGTCCCTCCCCAGCCCGTGCGCGCACCCCTCCGCGCGCACTGCACATATGCACACTCTTACACACAGGTGTGCACCACGCAAGATCACACACACACACACACACGCTCACACACACCGCTTTTTATTCCACTTGTGTTTTTTCCAAAAGAGCACAGACTGAGCCCCGAGGCTGGTTGAGCTCAGGAGTCCTTAACTTCAAAATATCGCTGAGGCCGTTCGAGGTGGGGAGGGGATAGTAACAGAGGAATCCGGGGTAAATGGGTGTGCCACTGCGTGTGTTCTGTGTGTGTGACGGGCACCGCTTACCCTCTGCTCTGTGCACGGAGTGTGACCTTGTGTTCCTGGGGCTCAGGCTCCCTCCGTGTTCGCTCTTGTCTCATTTCTGTCTATCAGTAGATTTGCTCTTTCTACTCTCTCCATTCTCTCCCCCTTCTCCTTCTCACCCCGCCCCTCTCCTCCACGCATCCTCTGTATCCCATCTGGAATAATATCCTGTATGTTCTGAAAATGGTTATAGTAAATCTTTCATAATTGTAAGCGGAATAAAACGGCACTGGTTAATACAAAATGCAGGGTGAAGCTTTCCAAGAGTTCCTCTCTTCAGTGAGCCAGTTTTCTCCCCTGGGACTCCTTTGATCATTTCTTTAGTGACCACACCTGGCTACATTTCATTTTCATCCCTCGAGATTCCAGTTGCCTCCAGCCGATTGCTGTCCCCATTCTGCTGTGTCCTGGTCCTTTGAGAACCCAGCCAGGCTGTGCGTGGCGGCCGTGGCACGTTGCGCCATGGAAAGCTGCACAAAGGCCCTGGCTTGGCTCCACCACAAGGGGTCTGAGCAGAGACCAGGACGGGAGGTCCGACATGGAGTGAAGCCGGGGTAGGGAACCAGGGTTCTCACCAAGTTTAGAGCAGGAAGAGGACAACCGTGCAGAGAGGTCTCTCTCGAGGTCTCCGTCAGCCACCTGTGCAAGAGAAGAGGGGCCTGAGATTACATCTGTGCAATTCTAAACACTGTACAGACACGAGCTTTAGTTGTGTGGTTTTTTAGTTGTGTGGTTTTTTGTTACTTAACCTCCACAGTTTCCAGGTGAGATGGGAAGGTCTGGAAATGCCATCCCAGGTGATGAAGGTGAGTCCCAGAACAGAGACCTGCTCTCAGCACCTGCTTCCCAGTCACCCCACTCCATCCTGCTGCACCCCATCTCTGGGAAGCACCCTCCCCTTCCTGTCCCTGCAATCCAGTTCCCTTTCCTTGGCCTGAAGTACTTGGAATGGGTTTACAGCTTGGAAGATGCAGTCCTGTCAGTCCCAGTCTTTCCCCGGGGCTGAGCAGAGGCCATTGAACTGGCCCAGGAAGGGTGAGCTTTGCAGGGATAGATGGCTCAGCAGCTGTGGGGAGGAGCTGCCCCCGTCTCCAGGCAGCAGCGGGAGACCTGACCCGTACATGGCTCTTACTTTGTCATCTGCCCAGCGCTCCCTTTATTTCTGGTTTTAGAACTACTCATCTATATGCAGTCCCCCCAGAAGCCCTGGTGTGTTGGGTTTGTGACCCATGCCTTGTCACCTAACGTATACTGGATGAGATAAAACTGAAGGAGTTTGCACATGATGGCACCTGGGAGGCCTCAGCCCTTCCTACTGGCAATGTGAGTCTGTTTCCAAAAGACAAGGTCAAGGTGAGAAAGCTGAGGGTCGGGATGGCCAGCTCTGGGTTAGATAATCGTTGTATGTGTGGATTCACTTTATTTGGTTCTCTGAGGTCTGGCTGGTGGGTTCACAGACCCTCAGAAGGGCCAGTATTTGAGGCAGAACCTGTAAGGGACTGCCTCCTGGTAACGTGGATTGCAAGGCCCCCGAGTGGACACTTGGCTCTTCTAGATTTTTAATGTGATGTTGGTAAGGAGGAGTCTCGACAAACCACAAAGGGTTTAAAGCATGGGCGCCTCTAAGAGAGCCTTTTGAATATTTAAAAGCCAGAGGTGCTGGTAATAATTTATCAGAATAAATTTGAAATCAACAGTTTATAATACAATCCTTAATCTATTATATTATCCCTACTTTAGCATTATAATCATTCCCAAGTTGTGGATGATTCTGAAAAACGAAGTGTCTTCTCCATGGCAGATTGTGATTGACAGGCTGGAACCCTCCTTTGCTGGCCACCCCCTTTTCTCTTTCTCTCACACACGCAGACCTGAGAAAGATGACAGAAGGGCCATAAACCAACCACAAAATCCCCATGGACTTTAAACGAGAGCCAAGTTAAGATTGCTTAATAACAAGGTTAATTAAATATAATCCTGGGACCAGACTGGGGTCACAGGCTCCATAAGTGAACACTGAATTCTGTATCATGTATGTCCCTGGATAGAGAGGTTTCTAAACAAATGTAGTGCATTAAATTTAATAAGAAAGACCTTGGTCAAGGGACCAGAAGTGAAAGGATTGGGGGCATGGGCAGACAACAAATCAGAAAAAATAGAATAAATCTGGAGAAAGAGTGCCAGTGGAATGGCCTCTTAGCAATTCCCAGGAAGGCCTTGGTGTGCCCCTGGCAGCTCAGAACTGCAGAGTCCAAGGCCAAGTAGACTTGCCTTTTGCATTTGTGGAGCATCCCCAATCGCACTCAATGTTTGCCTTTCAATAGCTCCTCAAAGAATACTTTGCCTGTAGCACTGTTCTCCCTTAATTATGAAAACCCCGTGTGCGAGTAAGAGAAATGCAGGCCATATGTTTCTGATTCATTTAGACTTAAATCCTCAGTCCAGTTTTAGCTAAGGGAAAGGGAATATTCAAGAACTCATCTTAAAATGCATTGTTACCAAGAACCCTCTGAAGAAATAAGTTTTGATTTTCCTGGGAAAAGTGAGGAGTACAAACCCTGAGTGAGTTGGGGAGGATTTGGAACTCACCCACTGCAAAATGAGGAGTGCATTGTGAGAAGCACGACTTCTTCAGGCTCAACTGAGGATCAATCTTTGTCAAACTGGAGTTAGTTAGGTCTCCGGAGAGCAAGGGCAAGTAGTAATTTAGGAGGAAAAGAGCTGTTACTTAGGGCTGCTGTTTACCTTACAGTAAATATGGGGGAATAGTGGTTAATAAAATAGTTTTATATTTTCCCTTTAAGAAAATAGCTATAATGTATGAAATATATCATTGCTCAGCTTTTAAAACAAACAATAGAGCTTATGATTGAATAAATTAAAAAAAAAAGAAGCCCAGCTTTCCCTTTCATTGTTTGCAAGCCTATTCCATCTAGTTATTAATTGGGCTAATTTTTTTTTTTAAGAGAAGCATCCATCTTCACCGTGAACCATTTTCCCTCTTGGGCTCATTATGTTAAACGTTGCTTTTAGCCCACGCTTTAAGGAAAAACTAATATTTCTGTTGGTTTAAACTGTCAGATTGACTCACATAATGGAAAAGTGGCTAACTGGAAGTGGGAGAAGATATTTCAGTAAAAACAAACATCCCCGGAAAGGGGTTAGCTGGAGCGATTCCCACTGTTAACTGAGGTCCAGTAGTGCCTCCTTTCCTGTCCCAGGAGGAGCCTGGGAGGGGGTTATGGAAAGTAGGAGACTGGCTTCTGGAAGCTACCTTCACGAAGCTGGCCTCTGTCTTCTAATACAATATTAGCAGTTGTTGGGGAGACCTGGGCAAAATGGCAAGGGATAGAAAGGTTGGTTTTGTGGCCTCAGTTGTCCCTTTGGTTCATTGTACTGAATTCATGTCTGCTGCTTGCTGTCGTGTATTTTTTTTTTCCCCTGGTGTGCCTGTGTCACCAGGTATCTTTCTTCCTCAGTGAGTAATGAAACAAGTCTGATTCTGTATGTGGAATAAACCTTCGTGCCCCCTTTATATGCATGTGGCTGTTGGATGGTCAGAGCTCAGTAATAATCAATGAATAGAGCCAAAGGAATCCTCAGTGGGAGAAAAGAATGAGGGCCATTGTTGTGTAGTGGTAAGTAGAGAGAATTTAAGAATTAGTCATTTGGATTTAAATTCTAGCCTTGCCATTGACTAGTCATTAGGTTGGGTCTCATGTTGTTTGTGAGATGGTCATAAGAATGGCTGCTGCAAATGATTGGGTACAATTTAATGAATGTATCTCTAGATAAATCCAGGCTCATGGCAGGCATTCAACAACAATTGTTTCCATTTTTCCCCTTTGGAGCATAGTGTAGCCCTGTACTTAATGCTTGAACAACTTGGGTTCAAATCCTAGCCATTTAATTCCTCACTCAGGCAAATCATTTAACACTTCTAAGTATAATTTCTTCCTGGGGAAACAGAGACAGTGAAACCTACTCAAGGGTTGGTGGAAGGACTATGCCAGGCTCTGTGCACACGTGCATGTGATGATGAGAAAGGCCTGATTCTGAAAGCAGTTTGAAAGAATCTTCTTCAAGCAAGCCCAGAGCTTTTGACTTACAAGATGGCTTCTGTGGCTACATTTTCAGGGAACTGAAGAGGAGACAATGTTTACCTTAGCTGGTTGCAGTTTAAGAGGACAGAAAATTGAGAAACGTGGTAGCAGCATTATTTCCAGCAATGCCTTGTGTTGGCACAATAGGCCCCAAATGATCTCGCATCTCCACTGAGCACAGCTGAAAAGGCATGTGTCTGCACTAGTGTGAGAGTGTGGGATGGCAAATGCCGGGGTAACCTGGTGACTGATAGTGCTGAGAAATTATTTTTCCTTCACTATATCAACCTTCTAAATTTTGACTATAAAATGTTGAAGATAAAATTGCAATAATATTTAATTTTTTTATAAACTTAAGATTTAGTCTTATATCTCAAAATTTCATTCTGTGATAGTATTTCAGTTTGCTAAAGCTTCTGTAGACATGGCTTGGCTTTTATCAAGGGACTTAGTAACTTACAAGTTTACAGTTCTAAGGCTGTAAAATGTCCAAATTAAGGCATCAACAAGAGGACACCTTCACTCATGAAAGGCCAACCATGCCCGGGGTTTCTCTGTCAGCTGGGAAGGCATGAGGTGGCATCTCCTGGTCTTTTGCCCCAGTTGCATTGCTTCTAGCTTCTCATCCAATGCTCTCTAGGTCAGCTCTCCAAGCACCTCCAAACGTCTGTGTCTGAGCTTTCTCCAAAATCTTCCCCTTTTAAAGGACTCCAGTAAGCTAAATAAGACCCACCTTGAGCGGGCGGGGTCACATCTTCCTGGATATAAGCTAATCAAAAGGCCCCAGCCACAACTAGGCAGGTCACATTTCCATGAAAACGACCTAATCAAAAGATCCAACCCACAATAAGTCTGCACCCACAAGATTGGATTAAAAGAACATGGCTTTGCTGAGGTACATAATAGTTTCAAACCAGTATATTCTACACTTTGGACTCCCAAAAGATATATTCTTTCCACTTACAAAATACATTCATTCCATCACAATACCACCAAAGTCTTAAACCATTTCACTAACAGTACGAATACATTCAAAGTCAGAAACGGCACAAAATCTCATCAAAGTCAGTTACAGGCATGGTGTACCCCAAGGCACAGAGTCTCCACTGGCTGTGGACCTGAGAAACTCAGAATAAGTTCTCTGCTGCCAACATCCACAGGAGGGACAGTCATAGGATAAATACCTCCATTTCCTTCGGGAGAAACTGAAAGGAAAACAGGGGTCACTGGCCCAAACAGTTCCGAAAACTAGCAGGGCACACTCCGCTAGATTTTGAGATCTGGGAGTCATTTGTCCTTGGGCTTGAGCCAGCAGCGGCACTGCCCTCTCCCAAACCAGCAGCGTGGCGACAGGCAGGTCCTGCCTCAGCTTCCAGCCTAGTACTGATTCCGCCTTCAGCCAAAATGGTGTTTTCTGCACTTCAATGGCTGCTTAGTAGTCAAATGCCTGAAAACAGTGTCTCCTATTTATGAATAATTTATTACTGTCCATTGGGAGGGTGGAGGGAGTTTCCCTGGTGCCCCTGACACCAGGACACACAGGAGGCCTGCAGCAAAGTGCTGCGGTCGGGATCCTGGCAAACTTCATTTCTCTCTGGCGCCCTTTGCCCACATGGAAGGTCAGGGAGAGGCTGGGCCCTGCAGCCCTGCTGCACCACTGCACCAGCACCCAGCTGCCCTCTGCCCTGGCACTCAGCTGCCCTCTGCCCGCGGCACCCCGTGCGCCCCTTCCAGTTAGGGAGACGCAGGGCCCACCCAGCGCGCAGCCATCCCGGCTCTCCCCTGAGTTCCCTCTTTACTCAGGTTTCCAAGAGCCAGACTCGTGGGTGGGAAGGAGAACTGGGGCGGGCGGCCGAGAGGGAGGGGGAGCCCGTGCGGGTGTGGGGCCGCGGAGCGGACACGCGTTTCTCACCCACAGCCCAGTGGGCCACACCAGGCGCGCCAGCCAGAGAATAAAACAAAACAACCCATTTCAAAGAAGAACCTACATGGGGAAATGTGTGTGAGGTGATAATGCACCCCAAGAGGCAGCGTCGAGAATTAGTGCGGGGAATATTTCCTTTTCCTCCATCAGAGAAAAGGGCTGTCACCAGGGAGGAGCTGGTGGTGACTGTGAAACACGCGCCTGTGTCTCACACCTGCGCTGAGTACCTAGGAGACGCTCCTACTGACCCCTCAGCCCGCACCTACGCGTGTGTTGGAAACGCACTTGTGACCAGTGAGGGGCAGAGCCTGTGGCAGCTCTGTTCAGCAGGGCACAGGGCTCAGTGTGGGGCGCAGGGCGCAGGGCGCAGGGCGCAG
>PVIY010019670.1:0-45426 GCA_004026745.1 Myrmecophaga tridactyla
ACCAGGATAATCTGCCCATCTCAAGATCTTTAACTTAACCACATCTGCAAAGTCCCTTTTACCATGTAGGGTAACATATTCACAGGTTCTGGGGATTAGGATGTGTACATCTTCGGAGCCCAATATTCTGTCTAACATGCCTAGATAGCCCCAATTAGAAAGAAATAGAAAGAATGGGGTTTGGCTTCTGGGTCTGAAGATGATTCAAATCCTCAGAGAAATAAATGGTCCACTTGAGATGGCAGTACATCATGAATTGCCTCTTTCTCTTGAGTTCTGGAAAAACAAAGGGCCGTAATGGACTCCCCATTTAGGCTTGGACTAGGAAAAGTCATGGAAAGTTGTAGTGAGCGTCACCTTCAAGAATAATAAAGTGAACAGAAGACCAGTGGGCTTCCAGTGATCATCTCATTAAGAGAATCCAAAGTTATACATCTGAATCCATGACTAGAACTCTGTAAGGACCCTAAGCTTTGTATCTCATCCACATTTTTTGTGTGATTTGTTTTGCGTATGATTTCCTATTTGTTTTCCCCTAGTGACTAGCAGAAAAAAATTATTAAACAAAAGATGTCCTACATGCAAGGAAGGGAGTATCTGAAGAGAATGAGCTCAGCTGTTGGAATTGGAGGAAGAGGGCCTGATAAAAGGGTGTGTGTTAGCAGCTCAAATGAGACAAAGGCAGCCCATTGAGTGACTAGTGCCCCCCAAAAAACAAAGGAAAAATAATTATTAGACTTTAACAAGAGAAAGACTCTTGGATATCCTTAATATGGATTCAACTGATAACTATTAATATAAGCCCCCAAACAATCAAACCAACCTTAACTCCAACCAGTTTAGAGAGGTCCTTTAATAATGATGTAAAACATTCCACTGTTCGGTCTCTGGTGTCCATCTTTGAACCCATTCTGGCCTTCAGATCAATCTTTTCCCAAATCTTCCTCTTTTAGTTTGCTCTGCCAAACAGAATCATACTGAGGTGTTAGAACCATGTTGGGTTTAGAGGGGAAGGGGAAACAGAATATGTTATCATACCTATCCATAAGCAGTATGTTTGAATAGCTCATATAAACTAATATTTATAAAACAGGAGCTAGGTACCACAATGCTAAATACCTCACATGCTTTGTCTCATTAAATTCTATTAATAGATGCTCTCTTAACCAACTTTTGTTTAGTCAACTTGCTGAATAATTATGCCGTCCAGTCCCTCTGTAAAACATAATGATTGCCACCTGTACCAGTTTGAAACTGTTGTATACCCCAGAAAAGCCAAGTTCTTTAATCTTGATTCAACATTGTTGGGTGGGATCTTTTCTATTAAGCTGTTTCCATGGAGGTGTGACCCACCCAGTTGTGGGTGGGATCTTTTCATTAGGTGATTCCCATGGAAATGTGTCCATTAAAGGTGGGGTTGCTTACTGGAGTCATTTAAGGAAGAACCAGTTGGGAAAAAGCTTCAGAGCCAACATGAGACCCAGACATTTGGAAATGAAGAAAGAAAACGCCCTGTGTTGCTTTGAAATGATGTATATACCCTAGAAAAGCCATGTTTTAATCCTATTCCCATTTTGTGAAGGCAGCTGTTTCTTCTAATCCCTATTCAGTATTGTATATTTGAAACTGTAATTAGATGATCTCCCTGGAGATGTGATTTAATCAAGAGTGTTAAGCTGGATTAGGTAGAAGCGGGTCCCCACCCATTTAGGTGGGTCTTCATTAGTTTCTGAAGTCCTATAAAAGAGGAAACATTTTGGAGGATGAAAGCCATTCAGAGAGAGCAGAACAGAATGACATAGCCACGAGAAGTAGAGTCTACCAGTCAGTGACCTTTGGAGATGAAGAAGGAAAATGCCTCCCAGAGAGCTTCATGAAACAGGAAGCCAGGAGGAGAAGCTAGCAGATGATGCTGTGTTCGCCATGTGCCCTTCCAGATGACAGAGGAACCCTGACTATGTTCACCATGTGCCTTTCCAGATGAGAGAGAAACTCTGACTGTGTTTGCCATGTGCCCTTCCACTTGAGAGAGAAACTCTGAATTTCATTGGCCTTCTTGAATCAAGTTATCTTTCTCTGGATGCCTTAGATTGGACATTTCTATAGACTTGCTTTAACTGGGACATTTTCCCAGCCTTAGAACTGTAAGCTTGCAACCTATTAAATTCCCCTTTTTAATAGGCATTCCATTTCTGGTATATTGCATTCCAGCAGCTAGAAAACTAGAACACACCTCTTGGGAAGCTGTTTGAAATGAGAAACCAAAGACCCCAGCAGATGCCACTCACATGCCTTCCCAGTTGATAGAGGTGTTCCAGACCCATTGGCCTTCCTTGAGCCAAGGTATCTTTCCCTGGATGCCTTAGTTTGGACATTTTTATAGCCTTAGAACTGTAACCTTGCAAATTAATAAATTTCCTTTTTAAAAGCCACTCCATTTCTGGTATATTGCATTCCAGCAGCTTTAACAAACCAACACACCACCCTAGTACATCTGCTCACTTCTGCATACAAAGTATGAATGATATATTTCCTAAAAATGAGTTAGATATCGTACTAAACCTCTTTATGCCATTGTTATTGCCATTGCATAATTAATGATGAATACAACTGCAGAAAGAAAATGCTTCTGGTAAGGGAGTTGAGTGCTTTGGAAAGACTTGATAAATATGACACTAAAAATCATGGCAATAGAATTGTTGCAACACATGGGTAAGAATGTACTCAAAGGACTGTAAAATGTAGGAACATGAGAAAGGGCTGATATCAGATTGATTCTCAAGGGTCTTTAAGTTCTCATTACACTTAACTGAAGAAACCCAGTCAATTATGGAAGATTCATTTTGGCTATGGCTTATGATTTGGAATACTAATGTCTCCTCAGAGAAGAGTCCTTGAATCTACTAAACATTGATAAAAATGGAATGTGCATGCATATTTTAAGTGAAAATAAATGTTTGTATAAACTGTTATAAATGTTTGTATAAAAAACTATTTGTATTTTTTATGATCCTGTTTTAACAACTTTTTCTTTCAATTAAACAACTGTCTAGGAGTCTGATTGCATTAAATAGAGGGCTTCTACTGCACTATTATTATCCTTTTTTTAGAGATGAGAAAACTGAGATTTACAAGATTGTGTCACGTGACCAAGAACACAGAGCTGAACTTTACAAATGCCATCCATTTCCAGAGCTATCCCCTTAACCACAAAGTCTTAGCTGGAATACAGATTCCACGCAATACATAATCCCATATTCTTGGGGGATAATATTTCAGTACACACAATCCTCCAGCCTCCTATCTGTATTACCTGAGAAAAGTCGAAGGGCTATGTGCATATGTAGTTTAGGGATGAGGTAGAAGAGATGGTGGATGTTGGTTAACATGTTGTTGGAACCCAAAGATGTATCAAATGAATAAATGGTTGAATAAATGATTGGAATTACTGGGACCACCTTAAATAGTGGGAAGGAAAGTGTCTGTTGAACTCAGAACAGTGGATATAGCAAGCCAGAAAAACAGAAGCAGACTACCATAGATAAAAATAGTGCTTTCTTACCCTACTATTACCAGCCATCCTTTTTCTAGAACCGGAAAGCTGGATAGCTTTGCACAGGAGATGCATCTCTGTGGAAGAACCCCCAAGACGTTCTGCTAACAGGAATGTTAGCAGAAGCTGTTTATGTAGGAATGATGAAATTTAGTAGCACTTAATCTCTCCAGCATGTACTATATGAAATGAGGGTCATGCACAAGATCATTAAAGAGTACAATTTTTTGTGTGTCTGTAAGTTTGGAAAAATAAACTTCATTTTTTTTTCTTTAACAATATACTGGTGTGTTGGGAGATAAACAAAAACTAAAATTCAAGAGCTTTTATCAGCTTTATTGAAAGAAGCAACTGTGCTTAGTTATAAGGACCAGAGAAAAACCTGACATAATTTCTAAATCAGACATTGATTTTATTTTTAATGTAAACTTTTCTGAATTTTTCATTTTGGATTTAAGGCTGTGCTTCTGTGATGGTCAGGTTTATATGTCAACTTGGCCAGGTGATCATCCCAGTTGTGTAGTTAAGTGAGTACTAGCCTGTCTGTTGCTGTGAGGACATTTCACGGACTTAAATCATGAGCACGCTGGTTGCATCCACGGCTGATTACATCTACAGTTGGGTAAGGGGAGTGTCTTCTACAATGAGTGGCATTTAATCTAATCACCCAAAGCATTTTAAGGAGAATTCAGAAGAGAGAATCCCTCTTTCTGCTTTAGCCAGCTAGCCTCTCCTGAGGAGTTCGTTGAAGACCTTCATTGGAGCTGCCAGCTTGCAGCCTGCCTTACAGATTTTGGACTCTTACGTCCCCATGGTTGCACGAAACACTTTTCTAAATATCATATTTACAGGTATCTCCTGTTGGTTCTGTTTCTCTAGTGAACTCTGACTAATACAGCTACCATTCTCACTTTTAAAAAGAAAGAGTTTGGTGGTGTTTGGTCATCTAAGTAATTTAAGGTGTAAGGCTGAATGAAGTTGGCCAAGCTTAGGCTTCATTTTAAAAATGTCTGTGCAGAAGATATAGTCTTGTGAATGAGTGGTGTCTAGAATATGGTTCCAGAACGAATTTTGCCCTGGTGAATACCAGTCTTGCACTACAATTATTTGGGGCAGTGCTTCTGCCTTTTATGTTTCATTTCAGTTATTTACAAGCATAATTTTGTTAAATATGGAAAATTAAATATATAACATAATTTCCATTGAGGTTTTGATATCATTCTAACCGAAATATATAACTATCTACTTGGCAAAGTTATATGGAAGAAAAAGAAATTCTCAAGTTCACCTTTATCCATTATCACAGGTTGTTGTCAATTGAGAAATGGTATTTAATACCACCAGCAGTGTTCCACCATGTGGCATATTTTGAATCTAATATTTGAATCTCTTCTATATAGTTCATTAAATCACTTAATTCAAACCATAATTGGAAGATAGGCAGAAATAGTTAATAAATTCTATGTTCTTGGGCCCAGAATTCAATTGAGTTTTCTCTGGAATTTAGAAAATTAGAAATTTATAACATATGTGTTTTCCTTTTTAATTAGAGAAAATATGAAATTATGGAATTTGAGGTTGAGGATGAATTTTCATAGAATTCAGAATTCATTGGTATTTTGCAGTCATGCAGGGCAGGCATATGTGCTTGGAAATTAAATCCATTTAAGGGCAATCCTCAACTAATGATGGATAGGAATTGGTGGATATGTACTACAACACCCGAACCTCTCAGGTGGGATAACTCAGGCATACGCTCTACATTAGAGATCAGGAAACATTATCTATAAAGCACCAGATAGTAAATATTTTAGGCTTTGTGAGCCATACGTTTTGTGTTGCAACCACTGAAGTCTACTGTTGTGGAGCAAAAGCTGCCATAAACAGTATGTTAGCAAATGAGTATGGCCGTATTCCAATAAAACTTTATTTATGGACACTGAAATTTGAATTCATATAATTTCATGTGTCACAAATATTATTCTTCTTTTGGTTTATTTTCTCAACCATTAAAAATTGTAAAAACCGTTCTTAGCTCATGGACTGTACAAAAAGAGGCAGCAAATTGTTGAACTACAATCCAATAGCCTTGATTCTTGAAGATGATTGTATAACAATATAGCTTTTACAGTGTGACCGTGTGATTGTGAAAACCTCATAGCTAACACTCCCTTTATCCAGTGTATGAACAGATGAGTTAAAAAACAAGGAAAAATAAATAAGTAATGGGGGGTGTGGATAAAGGGTATGGGAAAAAAAAAAACAGGCAGCAGGCTGTTTGGCCCATAGGTGGTTGTTTGTCAATCCTCGTTCTATATTATCTCTCTCAGAATTTCCTTTGGGATACCACAGTGGTATCTTGCTTGAAAGATCCATCTCTTACTTCTTTCCTTCTCTTCCCTGTCTCACTTCCCCACTCACCTAACAGTGTTCCTTGGAATCACCTCCCTTATACTTGGACACTTATCTTGGGGTCTGCTTTTGGGGGAAACAAAACTAAGATAACCCAGCTTGGCAGATTAATCACTGAATTGAATATTAATTGCTTTGAAATCACGAAGACCCCTTGAAAGACTTCTGGAATCCAATGAATATATTCAATAAAAGGCTCCATTGGGCTATTCCCAGATTAACAGTGCAATTTTTTAAATGGATAACTTTTACCATTCCAGCTTTCAGATATGTACCTGAGGTAAAACCAAGAGCATTAACACCTGCAATGAGTTCAAGGCAGCCATTCATCTTCTTAGATCCATCACTCTCAAACTCTCATGCTGGGCTTATTAGCAGTGAGGGCATTAGGGTGCCTCAGAGAGCATGTGTCCATGACTCAGAATCAATGGAGTCATGTAACAGTCCACAGGAGTCCAGGGACATTGGGTGTGATGATAACCAAGGCAGCACCCTCTGCAGTGATGGGGATTTATGGAATGTATTTCCTTCCCAAAGCTCCCTACAAATAACCAGAGCTGAACTATTTCTAGATCAAGAACAGCAAGTAGGTAGTTAGGAATATTCCTTTTTGGTCTCATCTCACTTGTTCTATGTGGTAATTTCTCTCTCTGCAAATTGGAAAAGATTTCCTCACCCTTTACTCTGCTGTTCCAGATGGCTGTACTCTCAACCCAGCAGGTGCCCGCCTGTTGGCAGTGAGGCTGTGAACTTACTAAGCACAGCATTTTCAGATTTCAGACACAAATGAGGCAACAGATTCCTCTATTAATGGCAGTCTTCTCTGATGAAGACTAGGCCATGATATGTGCACCACGAGAAAGTATGAAGCCACCTCAACCTTTGAAAAACTAAGGGCTTGTGCATTTTCTGAGAATTTATTAATATGGAGATTGATTTCTTCTAGTCCTACTTGGTATGCAGCATACAACAAAAATATAATTGTAAACTTTGAAAAAAAAGAACTGACATTCCAGAACCAGCTCTTGGGGTGTTTACAAGTTCTGACAGAATCCTTCACAAATGTGTTTTAATTGGGTTTCCATTGGCAAGTCTAATCCACTGGGATTCCCTAATTACTAAGGTAAGTCTTAAATCCCTTTCATCATCATTCTCTCTCATTTAGCTCAAAGCAGAAAGAAAGAAATTCTCTTTACTGAGATGAGAATTTTAAGTTGAGCTTGAGTCCAGCAAAGTGAACTAACACAGGTTCTTTCTTAGCCTAACATTCTAGGGGGCTTCATTTTGAAATTCAAATACAGGGAGATTATTTAGCGGTGTGGTTTTGGCAGTGATACAATTGCCTCTTGAAGAAAACAAGTTGGCAGGCTTATAAAAGAGGAAGCGATTCTTATTTATTTATTTTGTATGGGAATTAGGTTCTGCAAACAAATCCCTCAGACTACTGGAGCTTAAATAATGTTATATGGTGTTCAAATGAAAAAGCAACATGAAGCCAGTGACTGCCCTGGGTCACACGGTGTGGGAAGGGTAGCTATGGTAATAAAAAACAAGGTACCAGGGAGTAGCAATCCTCAGATTTATAAGCTGGTTAAAATTTGTAGCCTAGGCTCCACATTCCTGCTTGAAAAACACCTTCCTCCTGATCAGACACATGAAGTCTGAGTTTCTGCAGTATTGTAGGATGCAACTGGGGTAGAGTAGAGAGAAAACTGGCTCAGGTATGGGACATTCAGTTCAGCTTCCTGACTGACAGTTTCTGGGTCCACACACCAAGGCAGAGGAGAGAGAGGAGCTATTTCCTACCATTAGTCAGCTGCCCAACTCTGGCATTATCTCTCGCCAAATTGCATGACTAGGGACAGCAGGTGTATTTCTGAAGCACATGGACCACCGCCCCCACCCCCAACACACACGCCCTCTATGCCCACCCCACTAAATACGTTCCCATCTGTTTTTATAATGCTGGAAAGTTTGCAACCAGGGATTTAGTCCCTGGATTTAAAACCTTGATTCTTGGGAAAATGCATATAATCCTGGGATCTGTAACACCTTAACCTCTTAGTTTTGGAATTCAAACAAACCTACAGTGTTCATTGTAATTAACTCCTTCAAATCAATCTCAAAATTAAAAGAATAAGCTCCAGCAATCATTGAGAATTTACCGAATTCAGGAAAAGGAAAGATTATGCAGAGAAGGATGCAGAAAGGGGAGACTGTGTGATCTACATAATGATCACATTAACAGAAATGATCACTGTATTCTATTCAACCCAACTTCTCATTGCCATAAAGAAAGACAATTGTACGCAGGTGTGGAATTGTTTTACCTTCTAAGGTATGCTATTTTCTGTAGATGAAATATATCAAACATAAATTTAAGAATATGATTCAGATTAAATACCCTGTTTGGAAACCTGAAAATGAAAGTTATCAGAAATCTCTTCAGGATTTGACCCATTTGGTCAACAGATATATGATGATAGGGTATTTTGCCAAGTCCCCAAGCTTATTTATATCACTTTGCTGTCCTCATAATATCTGTGCTTGTAGGACAGTAGCAATATACTTACCTGAATACTTTTCTGTTTAGCTGGGGAAAGATGCATAAAGATATCAAAACTTAAGAATCACCATATTGTAATAGTGCAAGGAAACTGAGACACTAATAAACTATTGGTTGGAGCATAAATTGGAGGAAAAATTTGGCCATCTTCATTGAAATTTATCATTTGATATATATTAATGTCACAGTACCTTTTCTAGGAAGTTATTCTGTAGAAGCATCCTCACAAACAAGTGGTCCAAATTATAAGACAAATACAAGATGCAAGAATATTCATTATAACATTGCAAATATAGCAAATGCTGGGAACATTCTAAATGTTTATTAATAGTTTATATAATGGTGCATTCCTACAATGTATAACTTCACAGCCACAAAAATGAACTAAATAAATTTAAGTGCAATGATATGGAAAGGTATCCAAGGTATTTATATTGAGTAAACTGTATGTATATTTGCATACATTTATTTTTACAAGGAGAGATGATGAGAAGGATGTATAGGTACGTTCTTCTGTGGTTATCTTTGGGGAGAAGGATGTTAGCAGGTTCTTAGTTTACCAGGGCTGCTATGATAAATACCATGTAATGAATTAGCTTGAGTAACATAATTTTTTGGCTGATGGTTTTGAGGCTAGAAGAAGTCCATATCTAGTCATCAGCAAAGTACTTTCTCCCCAAAGACTGCGGCATTCTGGTGTTGGCTGCCAGCAGACCTTGAGGTCCTTGGCTTTCTTGTCACATGCTGATGTCCCCTCTCTCTTCCTGGTTCCTGCTGACTTTCAGCTTCTGGTTCCTTCCTGTAGCTTTCTCTTTATAAGGCTTCCAGTAACCCAGATTAAGGCCCACCCTCATTCAGTTGAGCCACACCTTCATTTAAAACAACATCATCAAGTGGTCTTATTTACAATGGGTCCACACCCACATTAATGCAGATTAAGAACATGACTAAATTAGGGCACATAATTCAAAGTACCACAGCAGAGGAAAAATTTTACTTTTCATTTCATCGTCTTATGGAACTGTTTGAGTTTTCTTTTTGAGAGTGATCTTTCATTATGCGTATAAAATAATAATAACAAAATAAAGAAAAACAAAAAAGGGGAAAAAAGGAAAATTGACTTGTCCTCCTGAAAGCATATCCAAGTGCCATCTTGGTCTATGTTCTCCCTTTGACAGTAGCCATATCGGGATAGAAGAGATCTGAATTGCCTTCCCAGATGTGCCCTGAACATAATGTCCCTGAATAACAGTACAGATTTGTCATCATGAAATAATGCTTATTTTATTTGAATCCATTTAAATAGCTCATAGTATCTTTTGGGGGGACAAGTTTCATAAGCTTATCCCCCCTACTTCACACACCCTATGTGAAGCAGGGAGCAGAGGGGAAAGGGCTCTAAATTTGGTCCTTTCATTCTGCAATAGCTGCTCTCCAGGTGCAGGATTTTACGGTTTGATGAATAAGTCAGAGCTCATCCCTCCCTGTCTTTCAAATTTTTATAGTCTTTGACTCTATCTCCTACTCAATCTTGTCTTTCTAGAGAGAAGAATCACACATCTTTTCATCTCCCTTCATACAAAGAAATCCTCTGTTTTTCCAGCTATTTTAGCTGCCTTTCTCTGGGCACTTTTCAGCTCCAGTGACTTTTTCAAGATGTTCCAGAATCAGAATTGCAAATGGTTTTCTCAGCATGATTGTGCAGGGATTTTATGAGTGTTGATTTTTGTTTCCATCACCTTCTTGATGAAGGCCCACTGCATGGCCACGTTTTGGAACAAGTTATCTGACTTTAGACATTCTTTTCTCTCTGCAAGACACCAAAACCTCCAGATGAAAAAGGAACACACTCAGATGTTTCTAAATCATAAGAACCCTAGAATAGAACTCAAAGGTATACTGGAGATAATCTTGTCCAAACCCCCATTTTATAATGGGGAAAACCGAGGCCCAGAGAGGTTGAGCAAGGACTCCAACTCAAATCTCCCAACTTCCAGGTTAGCCCCCTCTCCACTGCTTCTGTGTGTAGAAGAGATATTCAAAATATTTAATAGCTGTAGTATATAGTGGAGGCACTAGACTGGAGGCTACCTCCTCCCTACCACCAAGGGGTAGTGTACTGGCTTGAAAGGATTATGTACCATAGAAAAGACATATTTAATCCTGATCCAATCTTCTGGGAGCAACCTTTTATTTTAATCCTTATTCAATAATGTAGGCTGGAATCTTTTGATTAGATTATCTCCATGGAGATGTGACCCACCAATTGTGGGTATTAACCTTTGATTAGAGGGAGATGTGACTACCCATTCTAGGAGGATCTTGTTTAGTTTACTGGAATCCTTTAAAAGAGGAAGCATTTGGAGAGAACAACAGAGCCATGACAGAGCCATGAGAACCATGAAAGCCCATGCAGACAGAGACCTTTGGAGATGAAGCAGGAATATTCCCTTAGGGGGAGCTTCATGAAACAAGAAGCGTGGAGAGAAAGCTAGCAGATGTCGCCATGTTCACCATGTGCACTTCCAGTTGAGAGAGAAACCCCGAATGTCACTGGCCTTCTTGAATCAAGGTATCTTTCCCTGGATGCCTTTGATTGGACATTTCTATACCCGTGCTTGAATTTGGATATTTTCACGGCCTTAGAATTGTAAAGTTGCGACCTAATATATTCCCCCCTTTTAAAAGCCGTTCCATTTCTGGTATATAGCATCCCAGCAGCTTGCAAACTAGAACAGGTAGATCCTGATGGTGCTATGATGGACAATAACTTTTCAATTGCTGGGTCAAGTAGTGGTCTCTGGTGTTCTGGAGACAGGATAGGGGTGACTGGGGTGATGGGTGTCAGATTTGCTGAGTTCAGAGCAGCATCTCTTGACTGAAAAGAATGGAAGTATTTCAATATATTAACAAATGAGACAGTCTTCTCAGTGTTTTCCAGTTGTGTAAGAGTTGTCTATATGGTTCTTTGGTCTAATTTAGGTAAAACAAGTATATTTTTCTTCATTTGTATGCTTTGATGTGTGAAGACTCAGAGAGTGCCACTGGCAAAATGATATGCTTTCAATCTTTCAAAAATTTGGCATACTGAAAATAACTTCTAAGTACTCTGAACATTACACATAATTAACCAAAGTCTAGGAGTCTCACACATCCAGTGGTATTAGAGTACGGCAGGATTTTAATATCAGTCATAAAGCTGAAATATTTAAATTGCAAAAGAGATGCATCGACACAGAAATGTGAGCTCTCTAAAAATGCATAAGCTGGTGCTTATCTGTCTTCAAGGGAAAATGAGTCACAATAATATTTCCCTCTGTGCAACAGCTTTTAAATTGTAATTTATGCAATTTAAAAACAGCTTGAGTAGCCCTTGTCAGTAAGACTATCATGAGATGGTTTGATGCAGACCACTTTGTACAAATTACCTAATCAACTCAATCCCCCTTCCTCACAGTAGAAGGATACAGAATACCCAGCCCCAATAATGGGGTTGGTGGGGGTGGTGAAGAGGCTTTTTGTTCTCTCACTCTGTTTTCCTCTCTCTGGGGCCAGGGAGTACTACATGAGACATAGCACATATGAAAGCTAAACAAGAGAATGTACAGAAATGCCCCCATCTCCCCAAAAACTAAAATATCTTTCCCACATCCCTAAATACCAACATTCCTTTCTGTCTTTAAAAGTTCCCAGATAAAACAAAATAATCTCTACAAAGCTTTAAATACTTATAGCTCTGGTACCCTTTCCCCCCAAGGAACAGTGCAGTTTAGGTTCTCAAAAAAATTTACTTTCTCATCTATTTATTTAACATCTGTGCCAGTTTGACAATATTATGTACCCCAGAAAAGCCATGTATTAATCCTGAGTCAATCTTGTGGAGGCAGCCCTTTCTTTTAATCCTGATCCAATATTGTAAGTGGGAACTTTTTATTAGTTTATCTCCAAGGAGACATGACACACCCACTTGTGGGTTTGACCTTTGATTAGATGGACTCCATCCATTCCAGGTTGGTCTTGATTAGTTAACTGGAGTCCTTTAAAAGGGGAAACATTTTTAAGATAGTCAGAAACAACAGAAATGACAGAAGCCTCAGAGCCGACAGAGCCCAGAGCAGACACAGATGCTGACACTTGTAGAACAGAGACACAGATGTTTGGAGATGCTTGGAGCCCAGCAGACATCACCATGAGATGTTAAGTAAGCCAGAACCTGGAGAGAACCAAGGGAAACGAAGGCATGAAAGCCAGCCCTGGAGAAGCAAGGTGCGGAAGCCCTACAGGAACAGAGGCTGAAAGCAACGGAGCCCAGGAGTAAGGGACCAGCAGATGCCAGCCATGTAACTTTCCAACTGTCAGAGCTGATCCAGATAGTATCAGCCTTTTTGAGTGAAGATAACCTCTTGTTGGTGCCTAAATTTGGACACTTTCACTTCCTTAGAACTGTACACTTGTAACTTATTAAATTCCCCTTTTTAAAAGCCGTTCCAGTTTAGGTATATCACATTCCAGCAGCTTGCAAATTAACACAACGTCTTTCAAGAATATCAACAGTCAAATCACATTTAGTTATATTTTTAAAGAAACCAATTTTTATTGACAATAATAAGACTACATGCATAGAGGTAAAGAAGAGACTCAACAAAATTTGTTGAATATCAGATGAATGAAAAATCAATTGACAGTATGTCAATTATACGTCAACAAAATTGCTTAAAAAAGAATTCATAGAATACTTGAATATGTGAACCAGAAACTTCTATTATGATACCAAATTCTGTATCAAATAAGGCTCAATCAGCAAAGCAAAATCAGTAGGATGCACACACATGCACACGTACACACATATGCACAAAATGTGATTTGTTACAAAGATGAAACCTTACAGAACTGTGGAAGCTAGTTCAGTGGTCGTATAAAGGGTCATTTTTGCTTCTGATGCTTGAGCTCAAAGTCTACAGGACTGGCAGTGGGGAAGGAAAGAAGAATGTGGATTAGGAGAGAATGAAACTAAGCTGAATCTCACAAGTGTGAGCTGAAGACCCCAAGGACAAGTTGAAACTACATCTGTTCTTGTTGCCTCTGACCTTACTAGCATGGATGTCCTGCAGAAGCTGGGACCTTTCATCACATAGCTAAACTCACACAGCTAGCCCACAGGTACAAGAAGACCTGGAAGGTACATGGAAGAGCACAGGTACATGGAAGAGCCAGGGGAAGGCAGAACACTTGAAGGCCCAGCTGCTGCCTCACACCGATGAGGTGAGTTGGCAGATCAGTGACAATGTGTTTGGGTAACAAAACAGCTTCTGTTCTCTTCTGCCCTTCAAATCTCACATAAGAATCTTCCATGTTGCTGACCCTAAGCAGAAGCACAGGAAAAAGGAATTCTGGGAAAAGTAGTCCAGCCTAGTCAAGCTGATGCATTAAAAGCCACCACAGGAGCCTGCCCATGCCAAAGAAAACAAAAAGCCACCACAATGGTCACCTATATAGTGACCATATACTGTAAGGAAAGGAAAGAAGTGTTAAGAGATTTTTGAGAGCCAGGCCTTAAAAAATATGACTGAAGGCCTTTGTCAGCAAGGCAAAGAAAAGGGTAAGGGTGGTACAAAGAGAGATAAAGAGGCATGTATTTGGGTAGCTGCCCTCCCTCTTTTCCTTTATTGAAAATGTCTATTGAGCATTACTCTGAGGCAGGCCCTATGCTAAACTGTATTTTCCAAAGATGGCCACACTGATGTATCCCTTCCAACATGTCCATCTTACCCTATGATGTCCATACTCCTACATCATGATGTGGTCTATGCTTACTATGCTTTAACGTGGGCAGAACTGTGACTATGACAGAAGTGATGCTTCATGACTTCCAAGGCTAGATCATAAAGGGTGATAGAGATTCTATTGGGCTCTCTATCTTTCAGGGCACTCTTGACCTTGACAATTCCCCATTTCACAAGAAAGTCAAACCCACATGGAGCGGTCACATATATATGTTCCATTGACATTTCTGGCAAAGATCTCAGCATCAATTTCTTAATTTAACTTACATGGACAGTTTAATTGAACACCATAAGTACATGGCACCTTGAATAGGGCGTGGGATTTTGTTGGTTTGTCCAGGTTAGTGTGATGACCCGATAAATCCCACAGTGATTTGAACAGTAAATAAAGAAGTATTTGCAAAGCCCCCTTGGGGGAATGAGGAGAAAGGAGGAAAAATTCTACTTCCCCATTTGGAGAATTCCTGATATTCTCACAAGCAGTGGGGACAACCAAATCAATAGGCTGAGCCCTCAATCTTGGGGTTTGCCCCTGTGAAATTTATCCCTGCAAAGGATAGGCTAAATCTACTTAAAATTAGGCCTAAGAGTCACCCCCAAGAAGTGTCAGTGGCTGAGAGAGTTCAAACAGAGTCGAGAGGTTATCCTGGTGGTTATTCTTATGCAATATATACATATCCCCTTTTTAGTTTATGGTGTGTTAGAGTAGCTAGAGGGAAGTAAATGAAACTGTAGAGCTGCGTTCCAGTAGCTGTGTTTCTTGAAGATGATTGTATTATGATACAGCTTTTGCAATGTGACTGTGTGATTGTGAAAACCTTGCATCTTATGTTCCTTTTATCCACAATATAGACAGATGAGTAAAAAATATGGATTAAAAATAAACAAATAATAGAGGGAATAAAGGTTAAAATAAATTGAATAGATTGAAATACTAGTGGTCAATAAGAGGGAGGGTGTGCTGGTTTAAAAGGAAGTACACCCCCTAGAAAATCCATGTTTTAATCAAAATCCCATTTCATAAAGGTAGAATAATCCCCATTCAATATTGTGTTTGAAACTGTAATCAGATCATCTCCCTGGACGATGTGATTTAGTCAAGAGTGGTTGTTAAGCTGGATTAGGTGACATGTCTCCACCCATTTGGGTGGGTCTTGATTGGTTTATTGGAGTCCTACAAAAGAGGGAACATTTTGGAGAATGAGAGATTCAGAGAGAGCAGAGAATGCTGCAGCACCACGAAGCAGAGACTCCACAAGCCAGCGACCTTTGGAGATGAAGAAGGAAAACGCCTCACAGGGAGCTTCATGAAACTGGAAGCCAGGAGGAGAAGCTAGCAGATGATGCCGTGTCTGCCATGTGCCCTTCCAGATAGGAGAGAAACCTTGAACTTCATTGGCCTTGTTGAACCAAGGTATCTTTCCCTGGATGCCTTTGATTGGACATTTCTATAGACTTGTAATTGGAACATTTTCTTGGCCTTAGAACTGTAAACTAGCAACTTATTAAATCCCCCCTTTTTAAAAGCCATTCTATTTCTGGTATATTGCATTCCAGCAGCTAGCAAACTAGAACAGAGGGGTAAAGGGTATGGCATGTATGAGTTTTTTTATTATTATTATTATTTCTTTTGCTGGAGAGATGCAAATGTTCAAAAAAATGATCATGGTAATGAATACACAACTATGTGATGATATTGTGAGCCATTGATTGTAACCATGTCAAGAATGTTTGTATGTTTGTTTGTTGTTTACAATAAAAATACTAAAAAAAAAAAACAACTCAGCATCAACCAGCCAGCATCAAGCTCGAAATATGTGAATGATTTTTCAGATGATTCCTGTCCCAAGCTTTCAAGTATTCCCCCACAAAATGATGCCAGATGAAACAGAAAAAGATAAGCTGCCCCCACTGAGTTTTCCCCAAATTGCAGATTTATGAACAAAATAAATGTCATTATTTCAGGCCACCATACTTTGGGGTAATTTGTTACATAGCCATAGTAACTGAAAGGCTACTTGTCAGGCCAATGAGGGATATAATGACTAATACATATTATTATACTGAATCATACAGGATTATCTAAATCCTTTTGCTTGAATATTGGGTCCTTTGGCTTGCAGCTAATTTTGTAGTCAATCATTTTCCATAAATAATGGTATTTTTTTAACTTTTTATTTTGATATAATCATAGACTTGTGTAGTTTTAAGAAATGATATGGAGAGATCCCACATTCTCTTCACCTAGTTTCCCCCAAAGGTAACTTCTTGTAGAATATAACAACTCGAAATTGACATTGATAGACTCCTCCAATATTTTCAGATTTTACCAGCTTTACATGCAGCCATGTGTGGGTGCATACGTGTGTGTACGTGTGGGTGTGGGTGTGTATTTAGGTCTATGCAATTGTATTACATGCATAGCTACATGTGATCACTTTCACAGTTGATACTGGAATAGTTCCTTCACAAGGATCTCTTTTGATACCCTTTTATAGCCACAGACACCTTCCTTCCACCACCACCTGGCAATCATTAATCTGTCCTCCATCCAGGTAATGTTGCTATTTCAAGAATGCTATATAAATAAAATTATACACTATGTAACTTTTTGAGATTTTCTTTTTTCATCCAGCATAATTCCCTGGAGATCCATCCAAATCATTCTGTGTATCAGTAGCTCATTCCTTTTTATTGCTAAGTAGCATGGCATGGTATGTATATACTGTAGATTATTTAACCATTTACCCGTTAAAGGAGATATGGATTCTTTCCAGTTTTTTCCTATTATTAATAAAGCTGCTATAAACATTTGCGTACAGGTTCTGGTGAGAACATGCCTTCATTTCTCTAGGATAATTGCCCAGGAGTACAATTACTAGGTCTAGGATAGTTGCATGTTTAATTTTTTTGTGAAACTGCCAAACCAGTTTCTAGAGTGGCTATAACATTGTACATTCTCATTGGTGATGTATGAATGATTCAGTTTCTTCACCCTGTCACCAACATTTGGTATTGTCACTAGTTTTTATTTTCGTGCTTTACAAATGATCAATTTATCTTTTTATGAATTGTACCTTTGGTGTCAAATCTAAGAACTCATTGCTTAGCCCTACATCCCCAAGAATTTCTGCTCTGTCTTTTTCTAAAAGTTTTATTGTCATATATTTTCCATTTAAACGTGTGATGAATTTTGAGTTAATTTATGTATCACCTATGATAATTAGGTTGAGGTTCATTTTCTTTTATTGAGGTAAAGTTCATATAAAATTAACCATTTTAAATTATGAAATTCATTGGCATTTAGTACATTCAAAATATTATGCACCCATCACCTCTGTCTAGTTCCAAAATGTTTTCATTGCACCAAAGCCAAATCCCAAACTCATTAAACTGTCACTCCTATCAGCCCCTGGCAATCACTAATCTGCCTTATATTTCTATAAAGTTGTTTATTCTGTATATTTCATATATATGGAATTATATGACGTGTCCTTTTATGTCTAACTCCTTTCATTCTGTATGTTTTTGAGGTTCATTCACATTTTAGTATGTATCATTATTTCATTCTTTTTTGTGCTTGACAATAGTTCATTTCACATTTTGCTTATC
The DNA here is from genome assembly GCA_004026745.1 of Myrmecophaga tridactyla. Taxonomy (NCBI): domain Eukaryota; kingdom Metazoa; phylum Chordata; class Mammalia; order Pilosa; family Myrmecophagidae; genus Myrmecophaga; species Myrmecophaga tridactyla. The sequence continues at coordinate 17,927 of PVIY010019670.1, forward strand.
CATTTATCAGGTGATGGAAATTTGAGTTGTTTTACCTTTTGGCTATAGTGAATAATATTGCAATGAACATTTGTGAGCAAGTTTCTGTTTATATAACTGTTTTCAGTTCTCTGGGGTATATACTTAGGAGTAAAATAGCTGGGTTATGTGGTAATTACATATTTTACTTTTGTTGTGGAACTGCCCAAAATCTTTTCACAGTAGCTACAGCAATTCACCTTCCCATTAGCAATGTATGGGAGTTCTGATTTCTCCACATTCTTGCCAACATTTGCTATTTTCCTTTTTTAAAAAAATTATAGTCATTTGAGTAGGTGTGTAGTGTCCCTCATTGTGACTTTGATTTGAATTTCCCTAATGATGTTGAGCATCTTTTCATGTGTTTTTTTGCCCAATTGCTTATCTTCTTGGTAGAAATGTCTATTTGAATCCTTTGCCCATTTTAAAATTGGGATGTTTGTCTTTTTTGTTATTGAGTTATAAGTGTTTGTCATATATTCTGAATACTTGACTCATCAGATAAATGACTTGAAAATATTTTCTCCATTTCTTTGGGTTTTCTTTTTACTTTCTTGATAAAAGCAAAAAGTGTCTGTGCTGGTTTCAATCTATTGAGTACCCCAGAAAAGCCATGTCCTTTAATCCTCATTCAGTATTGCTGGGTGGGAGCTTTTTGATTATCCATGGAAATGTGGCCCACCCATTTGTGGGTGGTAACTTTTGATTAGATGGTTTCCATGGAGATGTGTCTCCACCCATTTAAGGTGAGGTTGCTTACTGGAGTCGTTTTAGAGGGAAACATTTTAGAAAAAGCTTTAGAGTCACCAAAACAGACAGAGCCAAGAAAACAAACAGCCCTGGGGAAGCCGTTGAAGACTTCTGGAGAAAAAGCTAGAAGATGTCACCCTGTTCACCATGTGCCTTTCCAGCTGAGAGAGAAACCCTGCATAGCATCAGCCTTCTTGAACCAAGGCATTTTTCCCTGGATGCCTTAGATTGGACATTTTCATAGACTTGCTTTAATTTGGATATTTTCACAGCCTTAGAATTATAAACTTGCAACTTAATAAATTCCCCTTTTTAAAAGCCATCCCATTTCTGGTGTATGGCATCCCAGCATTTACAAACTAGAACTGTGTCTTAGAAGCATAGGTTTTAAATTTTGATGAAGTCCAATTTATCTCATTTTTCTTTTGTTGCTCATGTACCACAGTGTGCTTAACTAACCATTCTTTTATTGAAGGATGTCTGGATTGTTTTCAGTTTGGGAATATTATGAATAAAGCCAGTGGTACAAACGTTCACATACAGGTTCTTGGGTGGCATATGTTTTCATTTTTCTGGGATAAATCTAGAAGATTGCAATTGCTGGGTTGTACATAAAACACAAATTCAGGTTAGTAAGAAACTGCTATTTTTTAATTTTAGCCCCCTGATAAGTGTGTAATGATATAATGATGGTATTTTTTTGTAATATGATTTGAATTAGATATGCATGAACACTGTCCCCTCTTGTCTCCATCAGAGGTCTTATTTTCTTCAGGGGCTTTAGGTCAGGGCCTGCTGGGAATCTTATACATGTTGAGTGGTGATGGGAATCTCTCTTTTATCCCTTGTCTCTTCCCCCTTGACCATCCTCTCTGAGTCTTAAAGAAGAATGAGTTACTTGGGTACTGCAACTAATAACTGATTATACTTCCTTAGAAATCATTTCTAAAAGATTTGCAGAGGCAGAATTCCCTGTGTTATTCTCTCCAAAAAAAGATTTAAATATACTTTCTACAATAAGATATTTTAAGTAAATGAGAAATTCAAGATAAAGGAAAGATAAGGATAAGAAAAGATTAAATCTGGAATAAGTCTAAATATATAAAAGGCATAAGGTCTCTTGCAGTTGAGCCACAGATTTGCATGTGCATTTGTAGAATTCACAACACTCCCCATAAGGAAATAACAAAACAGTTGTTCAAAGAAGACCAGCCTGGTTCTGAGAGCAGAGTGGAAATTCTCCCATCCCTACTGAGGCCATAGGGGTAATGTAAATGAATGAAGTAGATTGGGTACAAGACAACAGGGAATTGGTGGTGGGGCTATGATAAACTAGAAAGCACAGGCCTAGTCTTAGAGGGCAAACACTATTCAGCTTCACCCTATTATTGCAAAGAGGGAATATACGAACAGTATTGCCAGATTTTTTAATTTTTAAAGAGAGGCTGCAAAGTCAGATTTCATGTGTAATCTCCTGATCTTTTATATATTAGTAACAATACCAGTGAATATACTGACTGAACAAAACCCTTTTGTGGTCCAGACTTGACCTATCACTGCCAGTTTTAAACTTCTGGCCTTGAAGAGTAGACAAGAACATTTCATTCAAGATAATCCTCATAAACATGAGATCTTTCAGTTTAGCTTTGGGTAAGTATTGAATTTCATTAAATTGGTGGATATGTTCTCTGACATGCAGATCATCTGTGATTGGTCAAATGTGGCACCATATGCTTTCATAGTCAGTCAGAATGCTTTTTAAAGAAATGAATAAAAGACTTGAAATAGACTCTCACCAAGACTTGAACTTCGTTCACGAAAAGATAGTTAAATAGCCAATAAGCATATGGAAAGATGCTCAATATCATTAGTCGTTAGGGAAATACAAATCAAAACCACAATAAGATAAAACTACAAACCTACCAGAATGGAAAATATCCAAAACACTGAGTGTGGGCAAAGATGTAGAACAACTGGAACTCTCATACATTACTGATAGGAATGTGAAATTGTACATTCTTATTGTTTCTAATAAAATTTAACGTATTCATACATCATGACCCAGCAATTCCACTTCTATGTGTACATTAACCAAAAGAAATGAATGCCTATATCTACAAAAAGACTTGTACGAGAATGTTCAGAGAGGCTTTATTCAAATTAACCATTAACTGAAGGCATCCCAAATGTCTGTCAATAGGAAAATGGATAAACAAAAAATTTTGTGGTATATTCACACGATGGAAACTACTAAGCAATAAAAAGAACTAATTAAGATGCATCTGATAACATGGATTAACCTTAAAAACATTAGACTAAGTGAAAGGAGACACACAAAAGAATATGTACTATATGATTCCACTTCCAGGAAGTTCAAGAACAAGCAAAATTTATGAGGTTAAAAAATGGCTCTATCTCTGGATGGAAGAATTGACCTGAAAGGGGAATAAGGGATGGTCCTGGGAGATGAAAATGTACTATATCTTGAGCTGGATGATGTTTACATGGTCTATACATTTGTTAAAATTCTCTGAACTGTACACATGTTCCATGCATTTTACTGTATGTAAATTATACCTCAGTAAAGTACTAAAATAATAGCTGTGTCTTGGCAGAGAACAGCTGGACAAGGGATCTGCTGGCCTAACTCAACCAACCCATCCACCTTGATACAGAGAAGAAATATGAGCTTCCATGTGGCATGTTGCACTTGGGTGCATGTGCTGGGCCAGCTCCACACAGAGATGGTAAATTACATATATTCGGTGGCTAAGAGAGAATATCTTTCTTTCTCAAGAATATTCCCATCAGAGACAGATACTGTACAAGCTAGTGGTTAATAAAATGACTTGGAGTCAAATAAACATAGATTCAAATTCTTCTTTTCCCATACACTATGTGGATGAAATTGAGCAAATTATTGTAATGTTCTACATCTCTTATATCTCATCGATAAATTGGGTATACTAATACCTTCTTCAAAGTATTGTCATGAGGATTGTTTATAAAGTGCTTACTTAGCCTATTACCACACATATGGGAATTTTACCATTTAGGAAACATTTTATAGTCATACTGAAGCGAGATTAAAACAGGACAACTGCAAGTCCCTGGTTTCCTATTCAGCTCTGAAAGAGTTAACAGACCACTGCAAGTCCCTTGTTTCTTATCTAGCTCCAAAGGAACTAATGCAAACTGCAGAAGGGACCTTCAAGGCTTATCCACTGCCTTCTACCTGAAGATCTCCTTTTACTACTCTATGACTCCTAGGAGGAGTAACACCTTAGTGGCAATTACTTTTACCAAGAAATGACTTCCTTAGAGACAAGAAAGGGGGTCAGTCAGGTTATAAGGCAATTAGTTGGGGCAAATGTAGCTGAGGCTTTCCTAAAGGAGGATGTGTCATGGTACACAGGTGGTTCAGTGGTAGAATGCTTCCCTTGCATGCAGGAGACACAGGTTCGATTCCCGGACCATGTACCCCACCCCCCAAGAAAAAAGGAAGATGTGTCAGTGAGGGTTCTTTGTAAATAACTGAAACAAGCACTGCTTAACTGAAGGCAAAAGGTTGGAAAATCAGGCTTGGGAGTGAGTATCCAGAAACCAAGGTCATTCTATACACCTATGCCACAGAATTTACAGCTATCAACTCAAAGGAGGAAGTGACTAATTAGTGCATGCTTAACAACTGTTTCTTTGCATCAACTGCTCCAGATTTAAAGTCTTAGGAGAGAGCATCAGATGAGTCAAATTTAGGTCAACTTCTCCATCCTAGCTCTAGAAATATGCAGAGAGAGGAAGGACTCAATGCTTTTGGCTTCCAACCAGTAAGGCAGGAACCTGGAATTATGTTCCACCAAGATCACCCTACTGAGGGAGCAATACTCCCCAAATGGAAATTGGAGTACTTTTGGGAAGTGGAAGGTGTAGACTGGGCAGCTGAAAAACAACAAATGTCCACCAGAAGGAACTCAGAGCAGAGGCCCAAAAAAAAAAAGGCTCTCTTCTCCTTCTGGGCAGGTTCTTGAGTGCCTTTGTATTTGGAGGCCAATGACCTTTTCAGCAATCTCATTATTAAGTTCATTTCAATAATAGCACTGAGTAGCAGAAAGAGGTCTTCAATTTATCTCCTCATTAGTGACCTGTTCTATCTCCCACTATATTTCTTATAGCCCAAGTGCTTTCTGTCCAGGCCAGCAAGAAGCTTATAGCAAACATTTAAGAGCTTCATTTTGCATTACATTTTTACACATATAAAAGTTAAAAGATTAGGGTGATCTCTTGAACAAATTATAGGAAAGTAACTGTGCTAGCAAGAAATACACAGTAGTCATTAGAAGATAGAAATACAGAGAAATCTAACTTTTAATTCATTTGCATGTTGCCAGAATCAGTATTTTACTTTCATAGAAATAGTGGCATTGTCCACTATAGCTTTCTAGGGAAGAAGGATGTCAAAATATAAATTTGGAACTTGTAACATACCTAAAGTTTTTTTTTTTTAATTAAAAAAATTTCCCATCTTTCCCTAATGCATTTTTCCTCAGCTTGCAAGAATGCATGTACTGGCATTCTGAAATACTATTTGTATTCAATATCAACTTTGTTCAATAAAACCCAAAACTGTCATTTGGTCAATCTGCCTGTGTATATACAAAAGTCTTTGTAAATTTGAACTACCTTTTCTATTTTAATTGGTATAACATCACAGCTTGTTTAGAAACAGTGTTGAATTATGTGTGCATGGCAACCACTTCCAAGTACACTACTGCTCCATAGGCATCTTCTTTTAGTAAAAACTTTGCTTTAAATATGACACTCTACTTCCTCAAAATGTATATCATAACACAAAAGCAAATAATCAAATTTTCAATGGTTAACTATTAACTGAATTGTCAATAGAATTAATAATAATGCCATATTTTTCTCTTTGATAGAATGACCTTCTAAAAGCTTTACTTTGATTCCACAAATTGGGTGAAGATAAAATTGAACCATCATTGGAATTGTAAAAATAAATAAATAAAACAAAATAGAGTTACTTTGGCTAAGAGATTTAAAAATGAAGTCAGGAGGTTATTCTGGAGGTTACTTTTATACAAAGCCAGATATCACAAATTGCCAAAGTATGCAAAGCCTCAAGCAACAATGTACCTTAAAACTCTAAGGACATCAGGACACCATAAACAAACCACAAGGTCAAGTACACAGTAAACTATTGATCTAAAGGGCATTTGGAACACCCCAAAAATCTACCAATTCAAACAACATATCTAATCCGCTTTTTCTTTAAAAATCCTTGCCTGAAAGTGCCAAGAGGGGACACAATTTGGGTTGCCACCTGAATCTGTGCTTCCTGAATTACAATTCTAAGACCCCAAATAAATGCCTTTCTTTGTTGCCTTCAGCTTAGTTTGTTATTTTTCAGTTGACAGAATTACCAGATTTTTCCACTTGAAGCATCCAATGTCACTGATTTAAAATGGGCCTCGCAATTCTTTGTGGACTTCTTCTGTTAATGGAACTAAGACAGTAATATCTATTATTTCACTTTTCATATGTGCGCATGAAAACTTAAAATTAAAAAATGAATGACATTAATTTAGAAGAATGGCTATCTGAACTAAATGATAAATTGTGCTTCACAGAGTCATATGTAAAGCTTTACCAGCTGCACATGTTAAACTATTGTCTTCAGGCCCAGCCTTCTTAATTAAATTAACTACTCAGCTTTGAAATAGATGTTTATGGATCTCTCACAGATTTATGTCTTCTGATTTTCCTATAGTCAGTGATATCATTTTGACTCCCGGGTAGATGATAAATGTTTCCAAAACTTTTGTGCAAATTATACATCCATAATCAACTTTCTTTAGAAACAGAAACTCAGTAGTTGACTTGTCATAAATCACGCAATTCATTATTCCTTAGCTCATTGCAGCCGAATGGGTTTATTGCAAAATAAAAATCATTAGCCAACAATAAAATAGCTGTTGATTATCATACAACAGATGAGAAAAACAGAGCATTCAAGCTAATCTTTATATCAGGGGTCCACATATCATTGCCTGCAGGACAAATCCAGGCCGCCATCTGTTTTCTTCATTGTTTTTATTAATAGAATCTTTTTTCTTTTTCAGAAAAAAACAAAACAAAACAACCAACAAGAAAAAATTTCCAACGACATTCAGGAGGGCATGGGGGGAGGGGGTGGAGGGTGTTAGTTCATCCAGCCCCGGCCCCCACCCCAAGTGGTTTTAGCAGCAATAAGGATGTGGGGTAATGGCCCAACGAATGAGAATGGTGTATGCTTTCAAATTGAAATGTAACCTTAAAACTGTAAGCAAGGGCGGGCCACGGTAGCTCAGCAGGCAGAGAGTTCGGGCGGGCAGATGCCCTGTGTCTGCCCATGCAAAAAAAAAAAAATGAAAAACTGTAGGCAAGCGGGTATTTGAATTTTAGTCTCACAGAGGAGCAATATGTAAGTATGCACCCAGACATGAATAGGCGCCAATTAAGCTATACATTAATCACCATTGTCTGTGTTCTCTTATCTATTGCCCCAGAAATGGAGGCACACGCTCCAGGTAACTTAGAGGATGTAAATCCTAATGTAGTAAATAATAGAGCTAAGTAACTAATGATGTTCTCCAGGCCCTTGTCACATGTTACCCAAGATGATTAACTTTCTTTGTCTCTAATGTGTATAAAAGCCACGCCAATAATCACTATGGGGAGGCAAATTTGGGACGTTCACCCTGCCCTCCCACTGGCACAAACAAACCTTTCCCCTTCACAGCCAGGTCAGTCTGCTGAGTGACGAACCCAAATTTGGGGAGTGGGGTGGGGTAGAGTTTATCTTCAGGTGTGGGCTCTACCAGTGCTTTTGGTATAAAATTCTATGGTAATTTCTCTGTCTTGCCACAGAGAGTTCCGGAAAACAGAACATTTCTGGCCCCAAGTGTCAGCCCGTACATGAAAAAACTTGACCAGCCTTTGCCAACCAGGACACCAACCTCAAGTGGTGTGATGTTCTCGAAAGTTTCTGTGGATGGCGGCCCAGACAGGGGGTGGAACCTTATAGCCAACAGAGAGCAGATCCTTATAGCCCATGAGGACCACATCCTGACAGCGCCTTCCGGTCAGGAGGAAAGCTTTTCACCTGCCAAGGCATGCCACTAGGGCTGCTCTCCATGCTGCTGCTGGGACCACAGGCTGGGCTCTAGCCACCACGGTGTGGTGAGCAAGGAGAGGCAGAGAGCTTGGGCATGCACTGTGCTCTAGACCTGGGCTCTGTTAGCTGTCTACCATCTGTTTTTGTAAATAAAGTTTTATTGGAACACAGCTGCTCCCGTGCATTTATGAGTATTGTCTGTGTTTGCAACAGAGACCATATGGCCAACAAAGCCTCGTAAACTGTTCAGTATTTGGCCCTTTAAGAAAATTTTGTGGACACCTGCTTTATATGCAACATGAGAGGGCTGCTTAGCCTCTATTTCCTGTCCATATTGTATATACTGTCTATGGTGGCTTGGAGCTATGTACCCCAGAAAAATATATCCTTAAACTTAATCATTCCTGTATATGTGAACCCTTGTAAATAGGACCTTTTGAAGTGGTAACTTCATTCAAGGTGTGGCTCAACTAAATGAGGATGGGTTTTAATCTTTTCACTGGAGTTCTTTATAAGGAGAAAGAAATTCACAGAGAAAGAAAGCCCACAGGGAGCAGCCAGAAGCTGGAAGTCAATGGAACCCAGATGCCCAGGAGAGGCTTCTATGTGCCTTGCCATGTTACAGAAAAGCTAAGGATTAAGGATCACTGGCAGTCAGTCCCAGAATGGTATAATCGTCTGGGAGAAAGTATTGCCTTGATACTGCCTTGATTTTGGACTTCCCCTAGCTTCAAAGCACTGAACCAGTAAATTCCCATTGTTTAAGCCAATCCATCACACAGCATTTTCTTTGGCAGCCAGGAAACTAAAATAACGCCTAATCCAGGGTTTCTCTATTTTGGCACTATTGATATTTTGTGGCAGATAAATCATTGTTGTGGGGACTGTCCTGTGCATTGTAGGATGTTTAGCAGCATCTGTGGTCTCTACTCCCTAGGTAGGAATAGCACCCTTCCACTTGCAACAACCAAAAATGTCTCTAGACACTGCCAAATGTCCTCTGGGGGCCCAAACTACCACTGGTTGAGACTCACTGACCAAAGCTTTAATTTTCCACTGATCCCACCAATTGGGGCCCTGGCAGTTTCATGCATCTTGCAGAAATAACCCACAGTACAACTGGCTGATACACCAAGTGGCCAGCAGGGACAAAGCAGTGCCAAATACTTTTCCCACTACCTTCCAAGTCCAGTAGGCATCAACTGTCAGTAGTCAGTGGTGAACTATGCTTAACAAAATCATTAAATGCCCTGCATTCTGTCTTTGAAAAAGATGTGTTAGTTATTTTGTGTCTGGAATGGGTCAAAAAACAAATAATGTGTTATTGCTAATCATTTTTTAGATTTAAGCATGTGTTAAAGTGAGAAATCAGTTTACTGTGTATATATTTCACACAAGAATGTGGAAGTACAAACTGAAGGTCTACAAAATCATTCCAGCTGAATGGATGAATAGGTAGCATGTATTATTATGATAAAATTTCTATGTAGATTTCATTCTTTCTAAGTCTTTGGACTCCTTCATGACTATCATACCCAGAAATTTTTAGCTTCCTCTTACTTTAGCCCCCTCATTGAATCCAACTGAACAAACCTTTGGAACCACCTCAAGCACTTCCCATTGAAATAAGAATCTTCTGGTTAAGTACTTTCTTAACAATTAATTTAGCCTTAACAATTAATTCAGTATTTTGTTCTGCTTTTCCTGGTATAGCACCGCAGAATCTATCCTAGCAAATTTGCAATTTGCCAACTGAAGCATTCCATGATCTGATTCTAGTTTAGATGTGGCAGTAATCAGAAGTAGTGGGGTGAAAAGCCAGGAGAATTTTCTCCCTTTTTCAAGTAATACTCTCAACAATGTGGTTACAGAGTCTTCAAAGAATGAAAGAACAGTCTCATCAACTAGGAAAGGGAGGAAGACTCTGTAGGGTTCAGGAAAATGAGTTATCTGAATCCTACCACACTTTGCGATACAAATCTTGGGATCCAGCTCTCTCCCAATCCAAATGTAATTTTTATGTAAAATAAATGGTAAACCAATGCTTTTATACAGCAACCTAAGAATCAGAATTTGAATTTTGTTTATAGCTATCTCAGCCCTGTGGTTGCAAGTGATGAGATTCTTTTAATAAAAATCATAGAAATTCCATAATTATGTTTTTGCCTTGAGACAATTCATTAAGACTTTGAAGTTCCTCTTTCTTTATCCTGCCAAGTTCTGCTAGAAGCAACTAACTTATATTGCAATTTTTTTATTCCTTAACCTTTTTAAATGATTTTATGACAACTTCCACTAGATCCCTCAAAGCCTTGCCCAAAATGAGCACGTTATTCCTTGTGAGCACAGATAATAACTCAATTAGCTGTTTGTCTGATCTTTTCCTTGGACTGCCTCAGTACCAATTGGGTTTTCAGAAACATCAACAACAATGAAAAGAGATAAACAATCTGAGATTTCCTTGTATTTTCCAAAATCAGTTGCCTGCAACCAATTCTGGTACCATTTTCCTGATCTGGTGGATGATTAACCACAAAAGTCACTCATTAGTAGTTCTCACAGTTGCTGGGAGGGTTGGATAATTGGACTTGAAGCTAAACTTCCAGCAACAGAGCCCCAAACCATACCTCAATATGGACTTGATAAGCTGCTGCCACTGAGCACTAGAGGAACACCCTCCTTCCCCAATGCTACTATCCTGATGCCATATCTATGGCAAGAACTCAACTTTGCAACCACCAGGAAACTGCTGTCATTGCCACTGCCAGAAGCCAGATACCTCTCCAGCAGAAATAGAAGCACCACAGATTGCTCACTTCTAAACCAGAGTCTCACATGGGTGCCATCTGTTTGATCACGTCTAGGTCACATCCCTATATACTAGCTGCAAGTGAATTCAGCTGTGAATTTCAATTTTTACTCTTAGATTGGAGAAGTTGAATTCAGATTTGGAAATTCTGCTGTTCTAGTTACCTATTGATGTGTTACATACCATCCCAAAATCTAGTGGCATAAAACAACAATAATATTATTTTGCTTGCAAATCTGAAATTAGAGGAAGGGTCAGAGGGGCCAACTAGTGCATGTTCCTCCCAGAGTAAGCTGGTGGCTAAAATCATCTCATGGCTTAATCTCAGCTGGGGCCATCGGCCAGAACACCTACATGTGGCCTCTTGATTGAGAACTCAAACTGTTTAACCCCATACAGCTTACTTTCTATCATAATATGACTTTACCATTCCAGTATCTTCTTTAGTGTAACTTTACTATTCCAGAAGACTCTTGTCCAAGAAGATAACAGTTGCAAATAAAATTGTTATTCTTTATAAGAACTTCTGAAAGACCTATCAGACTTCAAAGTTTTAGAAACTAAGATTCTTTCAGTCTCTAGCCTCAAAAACCTCATCACGTGTGTCCACCAATCCTAAAATCATTAGCCAATCCTAATCAAGCACTTATATCAAAATACTCACTTTAAACTAAATGACCAATTCTCAACATATCATCAGACCTTGCCCTCACCCTCTGAGACTCTCTTAGATTCCATGAGATAGTGCTTTAAGCAATAAACTCAGCTTTGTTTTATCAGTGGGTTGTTTTGGTGATATTTGGGAAGCCAGAATTGATATGATGTGGCCTGGGCTTCCTTGTAATATGGTGACTGGGTTTCAAGGGTGAGCATACCAAAGGAGGGAGCTATGTAGATGTAACTTTTTACAACTTAGCCTTAGAAGTAACACAGCATCATTTCTACCACATTCTATTCATTAAGGAAAATACATATGCTCACCAAACTTCAAGGGAAAGGAGATTAAATTCCACCTTTTGATGGAAGGAATAAAAAATTTCTAGGTTTTAAAATGATCACATTCCCCAACTGTAGAATGGCTAGCCAAAAGTTAATGGACAGTTATGGATACCCCTACAAAAGGCATATACCAAAATATTAACAGTGTTCAATTTAGGGAGTAGAATTACGGAAGGACTTTTTTTTTTGCATATATATTCTGGATTTTCTTAAGTCAACATTTAATTCCTTAGTAAATTAAAAAAATATGTACACAAATCCTATACTGTAAGGCTGATAATCAAGTAAGAAAAAAGTCAGTATAAAATGTGGAAAGGAGCATCTGTTACAAATTTTTTTACATCTCTAACATTTATATTGAGGTATAATTTACATACCATAAAATTCGCTTGTTTTAAGTATACAATTGGATGTTTTTGTTAAATTTATAGCTTCCAACCATCATTACAATCCAATTTTAGGAAATTTCTATCATCCCAATAAGGTCCCTCATTGCCCATTTTCAATCTATCTTCATTCTCACCTCCAGCGCTAGGCAACTGCTATCTACTTTCTGTTTCTATAGATTTGCCATTTCTAGACATTTCATATAAATGGAATCATACAATTGGTAGTCCTCTGTGTCTGGATCCATTCACTCAGCAAAATGTTTTTGAAGTTCATCGATGCTGTAGTTTGCATCAGTACTTTATTCTTTTTTGTTGCTGAATAATATATCATTGTATGGTTTTACCACAATTTGTTTATCCATTCTCCATTTTCTGCTTTTCAACTCTTAAAAATAATGAGGCTATCTCTCATTAAGCCAACTCAGCAGGTAAACTCACTGCCTTCCCCACTACGTGGGTCATGACTCCCAGGGGTATAAATCTCCCTGACAACGTGGGACCTGACTCCTAGGGATGAGCATGGCCCTGGCATCATGGGATTGAGAAAGCCTTCTTGACCAAAAGGGGGGAGAGAAAAATGAGACAAAACCAATTTTTGAGGTTGAGAGATTTCAAAGAGAGTTGAGAGGTCATTCTGGAGGTTATTTTTATACATACAGCTATCCCTTTTCAGTTTTGGGGGTATTGGAGTAGTTAGAGGGAAATGTCTGAAACTGTTGTTTCAGTTGATTCCTGAATATGATTTAATAACTATAGAGCTAGAAAAATTAAGAGCTGGAAGGAAACTGGAATTAACTAGGTGCTAACTCTGAAATCAGAATGGCCATCTAGAACTATAGGAGTGCTGACTGAAATAAGAAGCTGCTGAGAGTTTTGTAACTGAAAGCATGAACCAGCAAACAACCCCATTGCTCAGCCCTGGGGCAGTGGCTATGAAGATGGCTGCAGCAGAGGTGACACAGCCTGGATTCTGGGAGTGGCCTGCCAGGGCCAGGGCTTGCAGAGGAAACCTCCTCCTGCAAAAATTGGAGCTGAGGGTTGAAGTCAGTCTGGAGGATCCATAAGGGACCAGTAGGGAAGCTGGGCTTAGTTTCAGCATTGCTTCCAGCATCCACCTGGATGTACAAGCTAGTTTTTGTTTTGTTTTGTTTGTTTTTCTTTTCTGTGTATATGTGTTTTCTGGTCTGGCAGATTCCTGAGTGTCCAGCACAGACACTGGCCTGGTTTTCAGTCTTCTCAGCAGCAGGGGCTTCTGGCCTCATATTGGCATGTACAGAGACATAAAAAGCCAGTGTACCTGTTTTTCTTTTTTTTTTTTTCCTTTCTTTCTTTGTTTTGTATTTTTGGGTCTGGTGGACCCCTGAAGGAATGTCAACCTAGGTTTTGACATCAAAAGCAGCTTCTAGATTCCCACTGGCACAGGAGCTAAGTACATGCAGTGCGGAAAGGATAATCTCTTCAACAATTGGTGTTGAGAAAACTGGATATCCATATGTAGAAAAATGAAGTTAGACCCCTACCTCACACCATATACAAAAATCAACCCGAAATGGATCAAGGACTTAAATATAAGAGCTAAAACTATAAAACTCTCAGAAGATAACACAGAGGCCACTCTTCATGACCTGGGATTCAGCAATGAAGTCTTATATATGACACCAAAAGCATGAGCATCAAAAGAGACAATCGTAAATCTGATTTTATCAAAATTAAAAACTTTGTGCATCAAAGGATATTATCAAGAAAGTGAAAAAGACTACCTTCAGAATGGGAGAAAATAGTTACAATCCATATTTCAGATAAGGGTTTCATAACCAGAATATATAAAGAGCTCCCACAACTCAACAACAAAAAGACAAACAACACAATTAAAAAATGGACAAAAGACTTGAATAGACATTTCTCCAAAGAAGATATAAAAATTGCCGATGGAAAAACGCTCAACATCACTAGCCATTGGGGGAAGTAAGTTAAAGCAACTATGAGATACCACTTCATACACATGAGTATGGCTATTATTAAAAGAATGGAAAATAAGTGTTGTAGAGGATGGGGAGTAATTGGAACTCTAGTGCATTGTTGGTGGGAATGTAAAATGGTGCAGATACTGTGGAAAGCAATATGACAGTTCCTCGCAAAGTATAGAATTGCCAGCTGACCCAGCAATCCTATTTCTAGGTGTACACACAGAGAAAGTGAAAACAGGGTCACAGATAGTTGTACACCAATGTTTATAGCAGCATTATTCACAATAACCAATCCAAATGTTCACCAACAAATGAATGTATAAGCAAAATGTCGTACATACACATAATGGATATTATTTGGCCACAAGGAAAAATAAAGTTATAAGACATGCTGCAACATGGAAGGAACTTGAAAAGATAATGCTCAAACAAGCAAGAGACACAAGAACAAAAATTGCTAACACTTAGAGGACTAGGAATAGCAATTCATAGAGATAGAAAACAGATGAAAGGTCACCAGGGTGGGATGGGGGAAGGGAAGTGTTTGTAAGTTTTTTTTTTTAAAGAAGTGGTGGAATGAATATGGGCGGCGGGGGGAATGGAAAGCATGTGTTGATAGCACAACATTGTGAATATAATTATCAGCACTGAATTGAACTTGAAGTTGATTAAAATGGGAAATTTTGTGTTGTATATATGTTACCACAATATAAAAATTTAAAAATCCATAGAACTGTACAACAAAAAGGTGAAACCTAACGTAAACCATGGAGTATAATTAATAATATAATTATTATAATATTGGTTCATCAATTGTAATAAGCTGCCATACTAATGAAAAATGTTTAGAGGGAAAACTGCGTGTGGGGGTGAGGGTGGTATTTGGTAACTCTATTTTCTGTATGATTTCCCCATAAACCTACAGCTGCTCTAATGAAAAAAAATTGTTTTTAAGCCAGTGAATTGTACTGTCAATCAAAAATGTTTCCTTTTATGATGATGATATGATGCACTTATTGGAAACCATAAGCTCATTGATGTGGATAATTCTAACAAAAGGAAGTTTAGGGCTAGGGTTATGTACATCCACTGAACTCAGAGGTTAATTCATTGACAATGAGCTCAATGTTCTGCCTTGCCTTAGCCTTGATGTGCCCAGTCTTTGTCTTAAATGGAGTCACTCATGTATTCAAATAAGATGGTATTGGGGATTGAATCATGTCCTCCACAAAAGACAAGTTCAAGTCGTTGACCACATTCCTATGGGTGAGAACCCATTTATAAACAGGACCTTTGAAGATGTTATTATCAGTTAAGGTGTGGACTCAATTGTTAATAGGATCTTCCAGGATTGTATTTAGTGTGGCCAAATTGAATCAAAGTGGGCCTTAATCCACAGGACTGGAGGCCTTATGAAGACAGGAAATTTGCCTGCGGTCAGAAGCTAGAAGTCAGTGGAAACTAGAGGAACAAACACAAGGAGAGAGAGAGATGGCCATATGATGGAGGATTCCCAGAACACTACAAACTCAAGGAGAAAGCAAGCATCACCAATACCTTGATGTTGCACTGCTAGCCTCCAAAGCTGCGAGACAATATATTCCTGTTGTTTAAGCCAACTTGGTGGTAGTATTTCTTATAGAAGTCCTGGCAAACTAAATAGATGATGACATAATATCTGCATATTTTAATGCCCAAAGTAAATTTCATTGCAACTAGACAGAAAGAATTTCAATATATTAATTTTTATGTTTTGGGTTATTAGCTAAAGTATGACCAAAAATAATTCTCTGATAAACGAACCTAAGTGAAATATATTAGTTACCATTATGTAGACAACATTCCTACTGAAGACAATGGCATTAATTGACCTTTGGATTTCAAAATACATTTAATAAACATGATATAAATTATTAATAATGGTTAAAACTGCACGCAGAACCTGGATAACGCACAGTTACCATTTTTGAGGCTGGATTCTTTTGAGTCAAGTTTCTATCAATTGTATCTTTTTGTCACAGGAATGTAGTATTTATCACAGGTGCTGTAGTCAGTGTAAGAGCATGATATCCTTTTAATAAAAGATTTTCAGTAATCAAAGATTCATATACCTGCTGAGTGGATTAGCTAGAGCTGGACATATGTAGGGGATTCATGTTAAGAAGATGCTTCGGCAGCTGCTCTGTCATGAGGTGGCTTGGAGCATTTAAAAAGAGGGCAGAAAGAAAACAGTGTGTTAAGCTCCACATCAGATGCTACTCTCTGATTATGCATTACAGGGCAACAATGATGGCTACAACTTAGTTTGGAATACTGTTAGCAGAGGTAAGATAAACTTCTCTTGTCCCTTTTTTATGAAAAATATCATTTCTAATATGTTGTTTAAAGGGTAGTTACAGAGGTTATCATGGCCATTCCAAATGAAATATCAATCTAGATGCCCTGAAAATTAGCAATTTAAGTAGAGTTTTTTCTAATTGTGAAAGAACTATATGTTTTCACAAAACATTTTGTAATTGCAAAAAAATATAAAGACTAATATAAAAATCACAGAATTATGAGACATCTGATCATGAAGTAATTATTATTAATAATTATATATCTGTATCTATCTATATACATATAAAATCTATATCTATATAACCAAATTGACATCATAGTGTATGCACTATTTTGTAATTTCATTTTTTCCACTAAAAATATACTGTTGGAATTTCCCTGTGTCAAAAATATTCTACTTCCACATCAATTTGATGGCTGCATAAAATTCTATCCTATGGACATAACGTTTGTACTGTCAGTGTCTAGTTAGAAAAACAGAAAACACTTTACATATTTAAAACAGAGAAGGACTTTGTGCCAGTTTGAAACTGTTGTGTACCCTAAAAAAGCCATGCTCTTTAATCCTCATTAAATATTGCTGGGTGGGATCTTTTTTACTGTTTCCAAGGAGATGCGACCTACCCAACTGTAGATGGTAACTTTTGATTAGATGGTTTCCATGGAGATGTGTCTCCACCTATTCAGGGTGGAGTTGCTTACTGGAGCCCTTTAAGAGGGAACCATTTTGGAGACTCCTGACAGAGCCCACACAGCCAGAGACATTTGGAGATGAAGAAGGAAAACATCCCCAGGGAAGCCTTATGAAATAAGGAGAGAAAACTAGCAGATGTCACCATGTACTAAGAGAGAAACCACGAACTTCATTGGCCCTTTCTTTGGAGTTAAGGTATCTTTCTGTGGATGCCTTAATTTGGACATTTTCATGGCTTTAGAACTATAAACTTGCAACTTAATAAAAGTTTTAAAAGCAGTTCCATTTCCGTTATATTGAATTCTGGGAGCTTACAAACTAAAACAAACTTAATACGAGTAATTTGGTATAAAATTGTAGAAAGTGCTGGAAAATCAAAATAGAGAAATGTGTATCAGCTAGCTATTTCCATGTAACAAACCACTCTAAACTTGTAAAACTGGTATTTATTTAAGAAAAAGCTCTGGGTTCAGAAATGTAGGCTGGGATCCTTTGGGCAGTTCTCTGGTCTCGTGAGCTTACTCTTGCATCTGTGTTTGGATATGGGCTGGATTCTCTGATTTTAGCTGGGCTCCTTACATACTTAGGGCCTCAGCTCGAAGAGAGCGACCTAGACTCTGCTCCATATGGTTTCTTATTCTCTCACTAGCTAGCCTGGGCTATTCCCATGGCACTCACAGGGTTCTGAGAGTTAGTAGAAGCACACAAGGACTTGTGAGGCCTAGGATTGGAACTGGCACAATGTCATTTTCACTGCATTCTATTGCTCAAATTAAGGAATAAGGCCATCTCAGATTCAAAAAGTATAGAAACAGATTCTAGGTTTTATGGGAAAAGCTACAAAGTTACATTGCAAAAGGACATGGAAATGTTGAAAGAAGGACTTCCATCCAGTTTCACAAACAATTGACCACGTATGTGTTACCAGAGACCAGAAAGCTACTGCAACTCAGAGGCTGAAGCCTACAAGCCCCTGCACTGGATGCTGATCTGTGAGAGGTGATGCTGTTGCCTCTGTCGGAAGTGCTGCTACCACTGAGTAGGAAACGAGGAGTCCAAAGCCTCACTAATGCTGTGAAGCTGCTAGGGATATTTTGGGAACACATAGCTGCCTGCAGTTACCATTGCTGCTGCTACTGCTGATGAAGGGAAGAACAGAAACAGTTGGAAAAAAATGGAGCTTCTCTTTTTCCTTCTTATAGTTTCATAATAGTGCCTCCCATTGGCAAACTTTAAAAGAAGTCATCTGGGGTGCACGGGTGGTTCAGCAGTAGAATGCTCACCTTCCATGTGGGAAACCTGGGTTTGATTCCTGGACCATGCATCTAAAAAAAAAGAAGTCATCTGGGAAGGGAATCTGAAAAATATAGTTTGCAGGCTCCTAGCCTCCTGTGAAACAAAGAATATTACAAGTATAGCTGAGAGCCAATTGACAAATAACTGCAGGATAACATCATTTATGCAACTAATCCCCTGTTGCTGGATATTTAGACTGTTTCCTTTGAGACAAACCATAAATGTGGAAAGCAAAACCATCAGTGAGATAATTTTCAAACCCATGTACAATGATATTTAATTTAACTTAAGAAGGAGTGTGCCCTCTTTGTTCTCAGCATAAAAAGATAATAAAGGAAATGAAGCAGCTTTAAGTAGTTATGATGCATTCCTGCAGGAATAGATTTGAGTCCTTCAAGAAGAGAAGAACACTGGAGTTCTGTCCTTGCTGAGCTAAATCAATTTTTTCCTTTTATTTCTTTTTCTGGAGTGATGTAAATGTTCTAAAAAATGATCCTCGTGATGAATATACTACTATGTGATGATATTGTGAGTCATTGATTGTACACTGTGGCAGTTAGATTCAGTTGTCAACTTGGCCAGGTGAAGGCACCTAGTTCTGCTGCTGCAGACATGAGCCAATGGTACGTGAACCTCATCTGTTGCTAATTACATCTGCAGTGGGCTAGAAGGCGTGCCTGCTGCAATGAATGACGTTTGACTTAATTGGCTGGTGCTTAAATGAAAGAGCACAACGTAGCACAGCCTAAGCAGCTCGGCATTCCTCATCTCAGCACTCACAGCTCAGCCCAGGCCTTTGGAGATGCAGAAAGAAATCACCCTGGGGAAAGTTGTTGGACCCCAGAGGCCTGGAGAGAAGGCCAGCAGAGATCGCCCTGTGCCTTCCCATGTAAGAAAGAACCTCAGTTGAAAGTTAGCTGCCTTTCCTCTGAAGAACTAACAAAATAAATCCCCTTTTATTAAAAGCCAATCCGTCTCTGGTGTGTTGCATTTCGGCAGCTAGCAAACTAGAACACACACCATGTATGGAATGTTTGTATATTAAGAATGTTCATGTTTGAATGTTGTTTTGGTTTCGCAATAAAAATTTTAAAAATTCTTGTCTTCCTGTTGTATTCTCATTTTGTTGATATCTGAAGGGATTTTTCTTAAGTCATAATGATAATTTTTATATTCATAAATTCATAAAATTTTAATTGCATTTCCCTATGTCCCAATAGCCAGGAGATAAATATAAAGTCACAATAACAATTGTTTAAAAAGTATGCTTAAGTGGTGCAAGGGTAGTTCAGTGGTAGAATTCTTGCTTGCCATGCAGGACACCAGGGTTTGATTCCCAGCCCATGCACTTCTCAAAACACACAAGCAGACAAAGAAAGAAAGAACAAACAAACAAAAATTCAACAAATGGTGCTGTAATAATGGGATACTTACATGGGAAAAGAATGAAATGTGACCCCTGCCATACAGCACACACACACACACAAAGTATGCCTAGAGTTTAGTGACTATACGAAACATTTGTTTTACTTTTCATTTTGAAATCATTTAAAACTCACAGTAAAGCAGCAAAAATAATTTAAAAACAACTATTGTGGGAAGATGGTGGAGTAGGGAGCTCCAGGACTCAATCTTTCCACCAGAAAAGTATTGAACGGGTAGTAACCGAGTGAAACAACTATTTTGAAACTCTGGAGGCAAGAAGTACACTGTACAGCATCCAGGGAAGAGTGGGAAGAAGGTGATGAACTAAAGTAAAGACTAGTAAATTGCTCTTTCCATGTAGTGGCTAATGGAACTTGTCCCCCAAACTGTAGGGTCAAGGCCCTGTAGGCTGCTGTAGGGTCAAGCCCCTGGCTAGCTATCTGGTGACACAAGGGATGTTAAAATCCTCTTCCCCAAGGCCAGGGGAGGGCACTGCTAATCACTGATCATGGCTGTTGATTAGCAACTACAGATCACTGGGTGTCCCACACTGTGGGTGGCCATTGTTTCAACCTGCTCTGGAAAAAGGTGGTGCTGGCCATTGTTTCAAATTACCCTGGACAAAGGCTGCAAGGGAGGAGACTTAAAGACACTCTGCTTCCTCAGGGCTGCAGAAAGGAAGTAGTAAAACTTTCCCTATTTTCAGATGACATGATCCTATATACAGAAAATCTTGAAAAATCTCCACCAAAGCTCTAGAGCTAATAAATGAATTCAGCAAAGTGGTGGGGTACAATAGCAATATTCACAAATAAGTAGTGTTTATATATACAAGCAATGCAATAAACAACCAGAAGAAAAAACCAAGAAAAAAATTCCATTTACAAGGGCAACTAAAAGAATCAAATATCTAGGAATAAATCTAACCAAGGATGTAAAGGACTTGTATGCAGATTATAAAACATTGCTAAGAGAAATCAAAATAGACCTAAACAAATGGAAGGATAATTGTGTTCATGGATTGGAAGATTAAATATTGGTAAAATGTCAATCCTACCCAAAGCAGTGTATAGATTTAATGCAATCCCAGTCAAAATTACAACAACCTTCTTTACAGAAATGGAAAAGCCAATATCAAATTCATATGGAAGTTAAGGGGCCCTGAATAGCTAAAGCCATCTTGAAAAGGAAGAATGAAGTTGAAGGACTCACACGTCTAAATCTTACAACTTATTGCAAAGCCACAGCAATCAAAATAGCATGTACTGGCACAAGGATGGACATAGACTAATGGAATCAAACGGAAAGCTCAGAAATAACCTCCAATTGATTTTGAATGTAATTTTATTGAGATATATTCACACACCATAGAAACCATCCAAAGCATACAATCGCTGGCTTATAGTATCATCACATAGTTATGCATATATCCCCATGATAAAATTTAAAACATTTTCATTACTCCAGAAAAGAAATAAAAGTGCCAATTGATTTTTGTTTTGTTTTGTTTTTAAATATTTTTACTGAGAAATCTTCACACACATGCAGTCTATCCATAGTATACAATCAATGGCTCACAATGTCATTACATAGCTAGTTGTGTATTCATCACCATGCTCATTTTTAGAATATTTGCACCATTTCAGAAGAAGAAACAAAAAGAAAAAAGCTCATACATCCTATACCCCTTCCCCTCCCTCTTATTGACCACTAGTACTTCAATCTACCCAATTTTTTAACCCCTTATACTCCCTATTATTTATTTGTTTGTTTTATTTTATTTATTTATTTTTCCTTATTTTTTTACTCATCTGTCCATACCCTGGATAAAAGGAGCATCAGACACAAGGTTTTCACAATCACATGGTGACACTGTAAAAGCTATATAATTATGGAATTGTCTTCAAGAATCAAGGCTACTGGAACATTGTTCAACAGTTTCAGGTACTTCCCTCTAGTCACTCCAATGCACCATATCCTAAAAAACTGATATCTATGTAATGCATAAGAATAACCTCCAGGATAACCTCTCAAATCTGTTTGAAATCTCTCAGCCACTGAAACTTTATTAGGGCTCATTTTTCTCTTCCCGCTTTTTGTCAAGAAGCCTTTCTCAATCCCATGTTGCTGGGTCCTGGTTCATCCCAGGAGTCCTGTCCTAGGCTGCCAGGGAGATTTATACTCCTGGGAGTAATGTCCTATGTAGGGAGGAGGGCCGTGAATTCACCTGCCAAGTTAGCTTAGAAATAGAGGCCACATCTGAGCTACAAAAGAGGTTCTCTGGGGATGACTCTTAGGCATAATTATAAGTAGGCTTGGCTTATCCTTTGCAGCAATAAGTTTCTTAGGATAGGACGCCAAGATCAAGGTTCATCCTATTGATTTGGTTGTCCCCACTGCTTGTGAGAATATCAGAAATTCCCCATATAGGGAAGTTTAATATTTCCTCCTTTCTCCCCAGTCCCCCAAAGGGACTTTACAAATACTTCTTTATTCACTGCCCCAATTACTCTGGGATATATCGGGGCATCACACTAACCTGAACAAACCAAAAAAATCTCACGCGCTATTCAAGATTCCAAGTACTTATGGTTTTCAACTAAACTGACCATACAAGTTAACTTAGGAAATGCACTACCCAAATTTAAATTTTGCACCCAATAAACATCTCTCCCTTTAGTCTCACACAGAAGTTGAAGTTTTAAAATATGGACCATATCATTCTTTATCCTATGTTCTGATCTATCTTAGTCCTATCCAGATCAACTTAATTCATATATCTAGTTGAATTCTGATCACTTTTCAACTTTTTTAACAGTTGCTGTATAGTGCAATGCTGATTTTCATAACTTCAAAGCTCTAACTCTGAGTCTCAGGTGTCACATAAATACCTGAAGATTCTGGTAATGACCAGGTTATACACAAATAGCTCAGTATGTAGAATTCAGAAATAACAGTTACAACTCCAGGATATATGCAACTGCTATAAGAGCTTACAATCTAAAACCTTTTATAATAGGCCCCAACCTGATAACCCACCTGTGGAGGCAGAGCAAGATGGTGGTATAGTGGGGTGTGGAATTTAGTTCATCCTCCAGAACAGCTAGTAAACAGCAGGAACTGTACAGAACAACTGCTGGGGGATACCAGTGATAGGAAACACATCATATACCAGTATGGAATGGATGAAATGGCTGAGATCCCACACAGAACTGAAAGCCTTGTACCCTCTAGGAGCTTTGCTGCAGATTTTTCAGAATTTTTGACATATAGTAACATATCATCTTCAAACAGTGAGAGTTTTACTTCTTCCTTTCCAATTTTGGATGCCTTTTATTTCTTTTTCTTCTCTAATTGCTCTGGCTAGAACTTCCAGCACAATGTTGAGCAACAATGATAACAATGGGCATCCTTGTCTTGTTCCTGATCTTAGAGGGAAAGCTTTCAGTCTTTCCCCTTTGAGGATGATGTTAGCTGTGGATTTTTCATACATACCCTTTATCATGTTGAGGAAGTTTCCTTCTATTCCTATCCTTTGAAGTGTTTCATCAGGAAAGGATCTTGAATTCTGTCAAATCCTTTTCTGAATCAATCAAGATGATTATGTGGTTTTATCATTTTGACTTATTGATATGGTGTATTACATTACTTTATTTTCTTGGGTTGAACCAGCTTTGCATACCTGGAATAGATCCCACTTGGTCGTTGTGTGTAATTTTTTAATGTGCTGCTGGATTCAATTTGAAGGTATTTTGTTGAGGATTTTTTCATCTATATTCATTAAAGAGATTGGTCTGTAGTTTTCTTTTCTTGTAGTATTTGTCTAGCTTTGGTAATATGGTGATGTTGGCTTCCTAGAATGAGTTAGGTAGCTTTCCCTTGTCTTCAATTTTTTGAAGAGTTTGCGCAGGACTGGTACTAATTCTTTCTTGAATACTTGGTAGAATTCACATGAAAAGCCATCTGGTTTTGGAACTTTTCTTTTTTGGAAGCTTCTTGATGACTGATTCAATTTCTTTACTTGTGATTGGTTTGTTGAGGTTGTCCATTTCTTCTCAAGTCAATGTCGGTTGTTCATGCCTTTCTAGGAAGTTATCCATTTCATCTATGTTGTCGAGTTCATTAGCATATAGTTGCTCATTGCATCCTCTCATTGCAATGGCTTCTTACACTTCATACCCAAAGCACAAACAAAAGAAGAAAATAAACAAATGGAACATCATCAAATTTAAAAACTTTCGGTCCTCAAAGGACTTTATCATGAAAATAAAATGACAGTCTACACAATGGGAGAAGATATTTGGAAAACACATATTAGATAAATGTTTAATATCAGAATATATAAAGAAATTCTTCAACTTAACAATAAAAAGACAAGTAACCCAATTTAAAAATGGGCAAAAGACTTGAATAGATATCTGTCCAAAGAAGATATACAAATGACCAGAAAGCACATGAAAAGATAAGCTATCAGGGAAATGCAAATCAAAACCACGAGATACCATTTGACACCTATCAAAATGTCTCTATTTTAAAAATGGAAAATAAGTGTTGGAGGCACTGCAGAGAAATAGGGCCACTTATTCATTGCTGATGGCAATGTAAAATGGTATAGCCACTGTGGAAGACTGTTCAGTGGTTCCTCAGAAAGCTAAGTATAGAACTACCATATGACCTGACAATCCCACTACAAGGTATATACCACAAAGAACTGAAAGCAGAGACTTGAACAGATACTTGCACATTGATGTTCACAGTGGGATTATTTGAAATTGCAAAAAGGTGGGATCAACCCACATGTCCATCAACCAATGAACAGATAAACAAAATGTGGTATACACAAACAATGGTATATTATTCAGCCATAAAAAGTAGCCAAGTCCTGATACATTTGACAACACTGATGAACTTTGAAGACATCATATTAAGTGAACTAAATCAGACAGAAAATGCCAAAAATTGTATGATCTCACTAATTTGAAATAATTAGAATAAGCAAACTCATAGAGTCAAAATCTAGAATCTAGTTTACCAGGGGATGGGGTGGAGATAGGGAATGGGAAGTTTAAGGTTTATAATGTACAGTGCTCCTATTTGGAATTATGGAAATGTTTTGGTAGTAGATGGTGGTGACGGTAGCACAACATTTTGAATGTAATTAATAGCACTAATTAGTATATGTGAATATAATTAAAAGGGGAAATGATAGATTGTATACATGGTAACAGAATAAACATCTTTAAAAAATTCATCAGGGCGGTGCGGTGGTGGCTCAGGGTGGTGTGATGGTGGCTCAGCAGGTAGAGTTCTTGCCTGCCATGACAGAGACCTGGGTTCAATTCCCAGTGCCTGCCGATGCAAAAAAAAAAAAAAAGAAAAAATCCATGAAACTACACTACACAGTGAATCCTAAATTAACCAGGGACTACAGTTCATAGTACAATTATAAAAATATCCTATAATCAATTTTAACTAATGTTCCACACCACTGCAAGGTGTTTCTAATAGGGAGGTGTTCTAGTTTGCTAGCTGACAGAATACAATATACCAGAAATGGAATGGCTTTTAAAAAGGGGAATTTAATGAGTTGCTAGTTTACAGTTCTAAGGCCAAGAAAATGTCCCAATTACAACAAGTCTATAGAAATGTCCAATCTAAGGCAGCCATGGAAAGATACCTTGGTTCAAGAAGGCCGATGAAGTTCAGGGTTTCTCTCTCAACTGGAAGGGCACATGGTGAACACAGTCAGAGTTTCTCTCTTGGCTGAAAGTGCACATGGAGAGCAAGGCATCATCTGCTAGCTTCTTTTCCTGGCTTCCTGTTTCATAAAGCTCCCCAGGAGGCATTTTCCTTCTTCATCTCCAAAGGTCGCTGGCTGGTGGACTCTGCTTCTCGTGGCTATGTCATTCTGTTCTGCTCTCTCTGCATCTCTTTTATTCTCCAAAATGTTTCCTCTTTTATAAGACTCCAGAAACTTATCAAGACCCACCCACATGGGTGGAGACACATCATCACCTAAATCCAGTTTAACAACCACTCTTGATTAAATCACATCCAGGGAGATGATCTGATTACAGTTTCAAACATGCAGTATTGAATAGGAATTATTCTGTCTTTATGAAATGGGATTTTGATTAAAACATGGCTTTTCTAGGAGACATACATCCTTTCAAACCAGCACAGGAGGTATATGAGAATCCTGTGTTTTATATGTGATTGTTTTGTAAACTCACAACGTCTCTAATAAAGAAAAAATAGAACAATACAAAAACAACACAGAGAAGTTCAATATACCCTGTCTTAGTTTCCAAGCTGCAAAAATAAATACCATACAATGGGTTGGCTTAAATGGGAATTTATTGGATCATGGTTTTCAAGCTAGGTGAATTCTGAAACTGAGGTCTCAGCAAGGTAATGCTTTCTTCCTGAGGTCTGTAACATTCTGGTGTTGGCTACAGGTAATCATTGGGCCTACAGCTTTTCTGTCACACTGTAATGCACAGGGATATGTCCTCTCCTTTTCTTCCTGG
The DNA here is from genome assembly GCA_004026745.1 of Myrmecophaga tridactyla. Lineage (NCBI taxonomy): Eukaryota > Metazoa > Chordata > Mammalia > Pilosa > Myrmecophagidae > Myrmecophaga > Myrmecophaga tridactyla. The sequence continues at coordinate 44,318 of PVIY010019670.1, forward strand.
TTCCATTGACTTTCAATTTCTCCTCCTTCTTGTGGATCGCTCTTCATAAAGCCTCTGTTAATAGGATTAAGGCCTACCCTCATTCATTTGAGCTACACATTAGCTAAAAATAACATCTTCAAAAGGTCCTATTTAGGCGCACTCACCTCCCTCCATCTTGGGTTTGGTGAGTTCTGCCCGGGAGCGCAGAAATAACCCCCTCCCACTTTAAATTTCCTGGTGTACCTTTCTTCTTTCTCACCCTTTCGCCTCCTAAACCTTTCATCTGGTGCCGGAAACCTGGGAGAGGAGCACGGGTGCCGCCTTCCTGGCCAGAGGCACCCCGGCTTCCTCTCTCCTCCTTTCTTCACAAAGCCAGCGACAAGGGATCCTTCGGCCCACCGCTGCATCCACCACAGATTGGGTAAGTCCCTTCCCTCCTAGCCCTGCTGCCAGGTCTCACGATTCCGAGAGAGCCAGTCCGTTAATTACCCTCTGAAAATCGTGAATTCACGTCAGGTTCTCTTCCGAGGGCTGAGGTGAACAGGGCCGCCCGCAAACCTCACACCCTTTCCCGGGACTTGAAAAGCTGTGGGGATGCCCCGCTTCTCGTTTCCCTCCCAAATTCAGGTCCAGGACCTGAAAGGGCCTCAAACCAGAGTGAGACGTCCCCTGGGGAGACGAGCCCCCGCTCGAAAGAGCTTCGAGGACTCGCTTAGGGCGTTGGGACGCGACATCCCCTGAGCCAGTCTTTTCTCCTTTGAGACCCGTCAGTATGGGCAATAGGTCCTCTCTCATGGGCCTGAGGATGGGACTTTCGATTTTAATATCCTTATGAACCTCCATAACTTTTGCCAGAGGAACGACAAATGGGTCGAAATTCCTTATGTCCAGGCTTTTTTCCTTCTGCACTCCCCCCCCTCCCTTTGTATCCTCCTCTCCCTTGCTCTCCCCTCCCCTCCTTCCAGCGGCACTCCAGTCGCCATCTTGCCTTTCCCTTCCCACTTCTGCTTTGGCAACATCTCAGTCGCCATCTTCTCCTTCTCTTCCTCTTTCTGTTCTGGTGACGTCCCAGCCGCCATCTTGCCCTCCTCTCTCCCCTTCTGTGCAGGCGGCACTCCCGCCGCCAT
>PVIY010019671.1:0-45417 GCA_004026745.1 Myrmecophaga tridactyla
TGAGAAAGAAGGGTCCGGTATATGTGAATTTTCCAGAAACTAAAACCTCGTCCTCTGAGTGCCAACTAAATGCACTTTTTTCAAGATAAAATTTATATAACATAAAACCACCATTTTAACCATTTAAAGTATCTAGTTCATTGGCTTCAAGTCTGTTCATAATGCTGGGCAGCGCTTGCCACTGTGTATTTCTAAAACCTTTTCAGCACCCTAAATAGAAGCCCCATACCCATTAGCAATCACTCCCCATCCTCCCCTCCCCCCCAACCCCCTGACACCTAATCTAATCTGCTTCTGTCTCTGGAGTTGCCTATTCTGGACGTTTCATATAAACGTATAAATTGCATTTAGTTTTGTACCTGCTTTTTCTCATAACCCTCCATCAGAAACATTTGTCTCGGTTGCTGATCATTTTCACAGCCATCGTTTTCAATTTAGATTTGATTTATGTTTAGAAGGCAGCGTAGTCTCATGGCTCAACTTTCCACAGCCCCCACGGTGGTAGAACGCTTCGTGCACCTTGCTTTTTCATTTAATGGTTTGTCTTGAAGGGCGCGCCCTGTTGGTGCATGAGCAGATGTTTAGCGTGGAAGCTCACGGTGGACACACGTGTAACCATTGCTGTAATGGCGCAGAGTAGTCCATGAAAGGAGTTAGGTTCTCCCCCTACACAAGGCCCATCTGTACTTATAAAAGAAGATGAAAAAATAAAGTCCCAGTAAAGGCTCGGAGGGCACCAGCCTGCTCTGTGGGGGGTGGTTCCATCAGATCCTTCAGTCCCATCTGATCCCTGCCAGGAAGCTGGGGAGGCCTGTGGATGGGACTAGGGGCCCCCGCTGGGCACCTCTGAGGCCGCGTGGAGGGTAAGAGTGTTCCCAGAAGCCTGGAGACAGTTACTGTGATGTTCGGAGAAGACGGATACTGGGAAGTAGAAATCAGAGACCTTGTTCCTTGTCATCTGGAGTCCCAGGGTCATAATGGAGTCTGTCAAATAAGGAAACAGTGGGGGAACGGGGGATATTTAGGAGAAGGTCCCCTTCGCTGGCAGAGTAGGTAAGTGGCCTGAGCTTCAAAGGAAGATGGATTTGCAGGAGTGAGGAGACAGGCTGGGCATTTTAAGTGGCACATCTGGAGGAGACTCAGGAGTCCCTGCAGTGAGAAAGGGGCTCTCTGTAGCAGAGGCCTTGCTGGGACAGAAGCTGGAGGTGGAGAAAGGACAGCTAGATTTCGATGCTAGTAACAGGGGAGACAGAAAGTGTGTGTATGTATGTGTAGAGAGAAACACAAACACACATATACCCACACATACATAGATACACATTCTTATATATTTCCCCAATGATTACAGAAGTGACAGACACCCACTAGAAGAACTTTGAGAAATGCCCCATCCATAGTCCCAACATGCAATATATTTCTCATTTCTAATTCCCAGTATCCACCTTCTCTGACCATTTTGGTGTCTTTCTTTGGTGTCTAGGTTTTGAATAGGGAAAAGATGGGAAACCTGATTTGGGATTGTGGATTTGGTGGCAGCACACAGGGCATTTTGGAGGAGAGAAGGTCAGTTCAGACCGGTCAAGCCATGTGGGAATGTGGCAGTGCAGCAAACACTGCAGGTCAGAGCAGAAGGCGAGAGGTAAAGGAGGCAGACCTTGGAGCAAGAAGCCAGAGATACTGAGGTTTCAGGCCCACAACCCTGGGGCAGTAGCACCCTTAGACCCAGCATCTGGGGCCCCGGGGCTGATTTTGGGCGGTCCTGTCTGGGCCCTCCTATGGCATGCTCTCCCTGCTGAAGGAGGAGTGCAGATGCCCAAGGGGACTTACAGACTCGGGAGCATGCCCACCCGCTTTTCTAGACCATTGTCCAGGAATCAGGGCCCCCGGCTTCCCTGCACCAGCAGCCCTGTGCCAGCTTCCAGGGCCTCTGCAAGCCTTTTCCCTGGCCTGTGTTCCCAAGATCAGTACCTCCAGCATTCACTGCCCCTAGGCCAAGGAGAGCAAAGATGTAACTGTGGGTGGGCATGGACAGGACTTGGCCGTGTGGGTGACAGGTCCCAGACCAAGACGCTCTCAGTGTGGCTTGTTGCTGGGAGTAGAAAGAGAAAGGTGGCAGGCCCAAGGGTCCTGCTCATGTTGGGGTGGGTGGGGAGTGCTGGGTGATGGGGAGTCTGGGGTGGAGGATCTGCTGGGCACTTGGGGACGTCCGAGCAGCTGGCCCCTAACTGCCTCCTCCTGACCCTGGTGGAGCCACCATCCTGTCCAGCCGGAGGCCCTCGGGCCCCCTGGGACCAGGAGAGAAGAAGCTGCAGCGACCAAGTCAGGCCCAGGCCCTGCCTCCCATGGGCCCCTTTGTGCAACATTATTTAATGCCAAGACACTGAAAATAGCTTTGGCCCTGGAGCTACTAATGGCCTTGCAGCTGGTGAAAACACGAGCGGGTACCTAAATAGGAAACTTTTGGTATTTATGTTCAAACAGTTCTGCAGAGGCATCCTTGAAAGAAACCTTCATCCTCTGTCAACATCCTCCTCCTGGAGACTCACAGACTCCAGGCCTTGAGTCTCAACAGGCGTTGCTTTTCCACTGTTGTCACATGGGTGTGTTTCTCTTGCTGTGCCACCTTTTCATTCCTTTTCTACGTATGGGAGGCCGCAGGGTACAATGGGAAGAGCAGAACCCTTGGGGTCAGACTGAGGCTGCATCCTTGCTGCCCGCTCTCTGGCCGTGTCACCGTGATGGGTCACCGTGGGTGAGTGGGCACTCGGAGTCACGCCTTAACAGCGGGCCTGCCCTGCGCAGGGGCTTTCCCCTGCGTGATCTCATGTCACTTCCCTCCCACCCCAGCCACACCCCCCAACATGAGCAGGACCCTTGGGCCGTCTGCACCCGCGTGTGGACCCCGACAGTGGGAGCCGGGCGAGCCCTCAGGCCAAGCTGTGGTCACAGACCCTGGCACTGAGCACGTGGGCCCCATGCCAGCAGCTTGGAGGGAGAGGGAGACCCGGGGAAGCCCTGGCAGGGGAGAGACCACGCAAGCCTCTTTGCCCTCCCTGCGGCCACCGCCCCACTTAGGTTCCCCGCCCACTCCAGGCCCCTTCTCTCCTCATCAAGGCCCTCACTGCCCCGCTCTGATCCCATCCGTGGCCCATCCACGTCTCTAACACAGCCCCTTGGCTGGCCTGGTCTGAACTGGAAATCGGGATAGCCTCAGCCACCCCGTGAAAAGGATTTGCTGAGGAAGCAAATGGCGGGCGTGTAGAGGGGGCCAGCTGTCAGTTCCATTCTACAAGATACTGCCAAACAGTCTTGAAAGCAGTTGTACCCTCTTCCACTCCCACCAGCCGCAGGGGGAATTCTAGTTGCTGCACATCTTCACCTATACATGATGCTGCAGTCTTTTTCATTTTAGCCATTTGCATGGATGTGCATGTATCTCATGGCTTTAATGTGCATTTCTCTGGTAACTACTAATATTGAGCAGCTTTTAAGTTTTTTTTTCCTTTTCAACCATTTAGATACTTTCTTTAACAAAGTGTCTGTTGAAGTTTTTTGCCCTTTTTTCTTCCTGTCAGATTAACTGCCTTTTTCTGATGGATTTGTAGGAATTTCTTAAATTCTCAATACAAGTCCTTTGTCATATATATGTACTTTGCAAATTTTTGCCATGCTGTGGCTTGTCTTTACTCCCTTAATGATGGAGTTTTAATTGGAAGCAAAGGATTTTAATGTTCAGACTTGGTACTTGATTCAGACCAGCTGTGTGTCAAACATCCTAGGATTTACCATCCCCAGAAAGGTACATTTTCCTAGCTGTCTTATCCCAGGATTTTTTAACCTCATTCACCCTGAGAATCCCTGGGGAGGCTCAGGGGGTTCTTTAAATGGCACTGCAGATCTGGGGCAAGGACAAGAGAGAAGAAAAGGGACAGGAAGCGGCGAGGCGAGGCTGGCAGCTGGGAATGGAGAGTAGCCGGACGACCGCGTCATGGCCAGGCCTCCGAGGACTGTGTTGTGCTGGGCAGTGGCACTGGCCAGACCAGCTCAGGGCAGGAGCAAGTGCCAGGGAACACGGAGGAGGGATCAATAGATTTGGCCCCAGGGCAGGGAAAGGGGAGGTGGCCCTAGGCATGCCAGCAGAGCTGATACTTGAGCCTTGAGTAGAGCTGCAGGCTGTCGGGGGCAGAAGCTGGAGTGAGAATGGCCTGGGTGGAGGCAGCAGCACGAGCAGACTGCAGGCCACCACTTAGGAAGTGTTGCGACAATCAGTGGCCATGTGGCGTTTGTGAGGGAAGTGGTGGGATTGAGTGGAACAGGGCGATGGCCTGGTCAGAATTGTGCTTAGGAGAGTCCTGGTGGCCCCAGGAGGCAGGGATTGCAGAGGCGAGAAAAGGCCAGTGAGGGAAGGAGTCCTGGAGACTGGCTGCTCTTTGAGGGTTTGGATCTATGAAGGACTGTTTGGTGTTAGCCTTGCAGGGTGCTGGCATTGCAAGAGGCTTTGGGTTGACTGTCGATAAAAAGGGGAAGCTGAGCCAGGCCTGCCTCCTGTGGCCAGCTGCTGTCCCCTGGACATCCCACCAGAGCCCCTGCACCCACACTCATGGGGACTTTTGCCTTCCAGGACCTCCTCTGTGAAAGAGAGCAGCTTCGTGGAAAAGATGAAGAAGACGGTGAGTTTCCACTCTCTGCTCTTCTCAGCGAGCCCTGGCCCTGGTGGACATGCAGGGCGCCCTGCAAAAGGCCAGCTTCCCTGGACACGAGGAGTCCCCGGCTCGGGGAGGGCGGAAGGCAGGCAGGAGCTGGGTGGGGGCCAGCCTGGTAACCCAGGCCCAGCTCTCTTGGGTGTTCGTTCTGGTCTAACCAAAGCTCTACGACTGACATTTCCTTTCCTTTTTGAACATCTGCTTTTTGAACAAACCAAATTATAAGAATAGATGCTCCCTGTAACTCCTAATGCCATCCATTTCTCCTTCCTTCCATTGCAGGCTCTGTCCATGGCAGCTGCACATTTCATGTGGCTGTGGGCACAGCACAACTACTATTTTTATCTCCGTTTGTGTTTACTTAAGTATTTAATTTTATGACTAGGTGCAGCATTCACAAGGTTAAAATCCAAAACATATACTATTTAGTAAAAAGCCACTTGCCACCTGTCGCCCATCCCCAGTTCCCACGTACAGCTCTAGGCTTCCAGAGCTTCTTTATGCACATGCAGACGCAAACAGATACAAACTCTTATTTCACGCTCTGTTTTTAAACACAGACTGGGGCAGATGACATACACTGTTAAAGATGGCTTTCTGGATGTACCATAATTTGCTTTTCATTTTGTTTTGTTTGAAATAATTCAACACTGCCCTGCTGCCAGGCACTAGGGATGCTTCTCACGTTTGCTCTTAGAAGCGGTGCTGCGTGAATATGTAGATCCATTTGCACATTTGCAGATCTGTCTGTTCAGTAAAATCCCCCAAGTGGAATAGCCAGATCTAAAGGTATCTGCGTTTGTAATTGTGAGGGACGCTGCCAAACCACCCTCCTCGGGGTTATGCCGGAGTGTGTGTTAGCAGTGTAGACGAAAACCCCTGTCCCACAGCCTTTGCCGCAGTGGGTTATCAAGGCATTGGATTCTTGCCAGTTTTCCAGGTTTTTAAAAAGAAAAAGCCATCTCATTGACATTTAAATTTGCATTTTTCTTGTGAATGAGCCTAAGCAGATTTTTATAAGTTTAGATAGCATTTCCTTTTTTTTTTTTTTTTTTTGCTTTATGAAAAAATTCTTTATTCAAATCTTTGGTCCATTTTTCGGTAGGGATTTCCTGTGCCACTAAAAGAATGTGTCAGAGGCACTGTTGAGCAGCTGCGTGGGTGACGGCGGGCAGTGCGGGTGGCCCTGGCCGGGTGTCAGCCGGGGGGTCAGCGGGGGTGTCAGCCGGGGGGGTCAGCCGGGCCTCGGCGGGCCCCCCCAACCCCGCGTGTCTGGCTTGCAGGGGCGGAACATCGTAGTGTTCTACGGCTCCCAGACGGGGACCGCGGAGGAATTTGCCAACCGCCTGTCCAAGGACGCGCACCGCTACGGCATGCGGGGCATGGCGGCCGACCCCGAGGAGTACGACCTGGTGAGCCCCGCCCGCGTGGCCCCTCCCGCCCGCCTTCGGGTCCGAGGTGTTGGCCTCTGGGCCAAGGGGGAGACCTGCAGGCTGAGTCAGCCAAAGGGACGCCCGGCGATGGGTGTCCCTCCTCACTCGTTCCGGCAGGCGGGGCCCTGAGAACCCCGGGGCGCCAGCCCGATGTCTGCACCGGGTGCTCCCAGCCCGGCCTTTGGTGCGCCGTGCTGCAGGGCTTTACGGGTGCCAGAGAGGCTCCCAGGCCCTGAATGGATTGGGTGGGGCCTGAAGAAGAACAAGGGTCTCAGAAGGTCAGGCGGGGGCTCTGGGCCATGTCCCCTACACCCCAGAAGCTGTGCAGGAGTCCGCGGTTGGAGAGGCAGGTGCCTGGGCTCGGAGGCTTTCCCTTCTGCCAGGGAAGTTTGTTCCGGACTGCGTGGGCCCCGAGAACCTCCCCCTTTGAAGGAAGCTGTCACTGACATGTGTGTCCGGGCCAGAGCAGGGTGGAGGCTGAGGCCACTGGAAGAGGGTGGCATGGGGAGGCCCAGAGAACCTGAGAACTGGGGGGAAAACCCTCGGCTTGGAGCTATAGGATCCCTAGCCCCACCCCTCCTCCTGTCAGCTCTTCTCTACCTGTTGCTCCCCTCAGGGCCTCTGCAGGGCTGAGTCCTGACTTCCTGGTCCCTGCTACACCCCGGTCTCAGCCAGCACCTCAGCCTTGCCTCTAAGGGCCACAGGGGACAGGCTTGCTCCCCACTGCCCCAGGCTGGCCATGCTCCTTCTCCCCTGGGCCTGGTGTCCCCCATCCCTCCCTTGCATGGCCAGGGACATCCAAAGTGCAGGAAATCTCCAACAGTCCACTTCTCCTTCTGGGTTAGGAGAGCCAGGGGTATGACAGTCAGGCCACTGGCTCTGGGTGAGGGCAGTGGTGGAAGGGGGCCAGGGGATGAAGGCAGGGCAGAGAGGTCTGGGTGGGGAGTTCCCGGGGATTTGCCTTTCCACTTCCCCCCATCAGCAGCTGCCGCCTGGGCTAACTGCAGGGAAGCCAGTCCCGCAGCTCCAGCCAGACACGGACGGTACTGGCTTTCAGAACCAGCCCTCTCTCCCGGGCACCAGCCGCCTCTTGCTCATGCCACTCCATGTCCCAAACCAAACCCGTCATCCCTGCTTCAGGGTCTTAGTGACGGCCACCCCACCCATTCCTCTCCATACAATGGCTTTCAAGTGAGATGAACAGTAAGTTTAGTGACAGCCAAGGCCAGACTGTGCCTCGGGAACTCTGGAAATGAGGTTTCCCAGGTGGCCAGGCCAAGCGCACAGGTGCCAGCAGGTGGCCTGGGCCCAGCCTTCTCTGCCTCTGTCCTGTCATCTGTCCTGTCGGTGCCCCAGGCACCCACCTGCTGCCCTTCTGTGCCTGCTGTTTCCTTTCCCCGTGAAATGCACCCCCGTCTGACTCAAACCTAGTACACTTCTAACTGACCTCCCAACGAAGCCCTCCTGCCCCTCGTGGCGCCTTCCAGACACAGGGAGTGGCTCCCTCTCTCATGCCGCAGTTACCAGAACAAGCCTGGCTAGGAGCTGCCAGAGGGTGGGGCTCAGCCCATAGTCCCCACCCCCACCTGGTGCAGACCTGACCTGAAGCTGCCCAGTCACACGCAGCACAGGGTCCCTGCCCTCGTCCTTCCAGGCCGACCTGAACAGCCTGCCGGAGATAGACAACTCCCTAGCAATTTTCTGCATGGCCACCTACGGCGAGGGCGACCCCACTGACAACGCCCAGGACTTCTATGACTGGCTCCAGGAGACAGACGTGGACCTCTCGGGGGTCAAGTTTGCGGTGAGTCACCCCCCTCTTTCCCTTCGTCTTCTGTAGGCTCCTGGCGGCCTGGGCGCCTTCCCTGGGCCTCCGGAACCTCATGTCCCAAAGGAATCCCTGCAGCCCATCACCCTGGTCTGGTCGGCCAGGGCAGGCAGAGGTGTGGGGACAGCTGAGGGCCTGGCAGGTAGCTTGTGGGTGGAGAGCCCCAGGGGAGGCTGCGTTTGGGAGCCCTCTTCCGCAACTAAAAGAGCTCTTTTCCTCTAGTTTCCCCAGCCCCATTTTGTTCCAGGGATATCGGTTGTTGGAGACTAAAGGCTGGGTGAGGCCAAGCACTGGGGGAAGCCCACACTATCCTAAGGCCTCAGACCACCCCTCCATCCACACAGGTGTTTGGCCTTGGGAACAAGACCTACGAGCACTTCAATGCGATGGGCAAGTACGTGGACAAACGGCTGGAGCAGCTGGGCGCCCAGCGGATCTTCGAGCTGGGAATGGGAGACGATGACGGCAAGTGAGTGCCCAGGCCCAGCCTGCCCACTGGGGCCCCCTCCCCTCAGCCTCCTTGCCCTGGCATTTATGCCTTAGGAGCCACAGTTTAGGGAGCTGACTGTGGAACGCCAAGGACCAGCAAAGCCATGGCCGGCCACTTGCTGGGACTCAGCGACATGAATCTTGGCAGGGAAGAGGGGTCTCTCTCCCCCAGGCCCACCCAGTGGGCCGTGTGGTTTCCCGCCTCCTCTCCCAGCGCCCAGCTCAGAGAGCACATTCCCTCTGTGGTTAATGCAGACCCTCCTTTAGATCATTCCCGATGCTGTGGTTTCATCACCGGGTGGAGCAGAGGGAAAGGAGCCCTGGAGCTCCGGGTGGCACAGGGTGGGGATGGGGGCAGGCTGCCTGGCACCTCCTCCTGGTGCCCGGGTGTTGGTGTCTGAGGCCAGCCGGTCACCCAGTCCTGCTGCCGGGATCTGGCTCACCCGAGGCCTGGCCTGCGCCCTTCCCTCCTCCCCAGTTTGGAGGAGGATTTCATCACGTGGCGAGAGCAGTTCTGGCCAGCTGTGTGTGAGCATTTTGGAGTGGAAGCCACCGGAGAGGAGTCCAGGTGAGTGTGTCCCCGTGGATCGGGGGGAGGCCTAAGGGGAGACACCCCTAAAGGGAGGCCTGGCCTGGGGGTCGGCAGCAGGGATGCAGGGAGGAGAGAGGTCACCAAAGCTTGGTCATGGAATATGGGGGAGCCTTAGGGCCCGCACCAGGGAGCCAGCTTTACCTGAGAGGGACGGGAGCCAAGGAAGGGCTTTGCTTACCTTCTCCCAGGCTCACCTTGAAGCCCGCTTCCCAGCCTGGAGCCCCAGGCCCACCCAGCCGTCCCCCAGCTCTTTTCCCGGCCCTAGCTGCAGGCAACTTGGTGCCAGCCCCTCTCCCTGCTCTCTTCCCCTGCCCCCTCTCCTCACACATCTGCCTCCTGTCCCACCTGGATCCCTCAGCCCCCTGGTCCCCACCCAATGCCCAGCCTCACCCTCGCTCTCCCCCTCCCAGCATTCGTCAGTATGAGCTTGTGCTCCACACGGATATGGACGTGGCCAAAGTCTACACGGGCGAGATGGGCCGCCTGAAGAGCTATGAAAACCAGAAGCCGTGAGTAGAGGGAGCGTCCCAGGCAGCTGAGGATGGCAAGGAGCTGGCAGCCCCCTGCGTGCCCCACAGGGCCTCTCACCCAGACCCCACGGTGTGGGGCATCCTCCCCTCTCCCCTTGTCCAGGAGTTGGCAGAGTTGGGGGGCACCCCCATTTTCATCTCCACTACCCAGAGGAGGCTGTGAGACCCACAAGAGTTCATTACCCAAGAGAATAGGAAGTCAACCCACGCCGAGGCCCGCAGGACCCCCCTGAGCCCAGGTGCTCTCCAGTCCAGGGCACGGCCTTTGAGATACCAACCCTTGGCTCAGTTTGTATTTAATTTGCTTTGCTATTTTGCTTTGTAAATATCCCTGGGCAGGGGGTGCACACTTACCAGCCCCTGGACAAAGACACAGCAAGCTAGGCTCTGGGTCTAGGTTGGTCTTTGGCCAAAGAATTCATTTCCTTAAAATCTACCTCAGTGTTTGTTCCCCTCATGGACCCGTCTGGCTCTCCCTGGGGGTGGCCCAGACACCGGCCAGTCCAGGACACCCCTTCTTGGACCACCAGGATCCAAACCAGCAGCCCTGCCTGAATCAGGCCTGCTAAGGCCATGCAGGAACAAGACTCCCCAACATTTCAGTGACTCTACAGAGTGAAAGTTTATTTCTTCTCCTTGGAACAGTCATTCAGGGACCCGGGCACCTTCTGCCCCGTGACTCCATCTTTTGGGGCCTGCTCCCCAGTAGCTCAGCCCACCAGGGGGGAGAGTGGGGAGGATTGCACAGGTTTTCTAGGGCCCAGCCTGTTTCCATATCTGTAAGTGGGGACTCTGCTTATTTGGCAGGATTGTTGAGAGCTCTTTACATAATTGGCAAATTTTCCTCATGGGCCTTGGAAGCCCTGGGAGCCCCAGGCCAACTCCCAGGTTTCCTGGATTTTGACTTCAAAAGGGTCCGTTGTGGATGGGAGAGTCAGATCCAAGACCTAGCCAGTCACTGAGCTTCTCTCCCTGCCACCCAGCCCCTTTGATGCCAAGAACCCGTTCTTGGCTGAAGTCACCACCAACCGGAAGCTGAACCAGGGCACCGAGCGGCACCTCATGCACCTGGAGTTAGATATCTCAGATTCCAAAATCAGGTACCGCCCGCCCCCGACCCGCGCACCTCCTGACGTGGGAGAGAGGCAGCCTTCTGTTCCACCTGCTGAGCCTTGCTGTGCCTCGCTGTTCCCAGGTATGAGTCTGGAGACCACGTGGCTGTGTACCCAGCCAATGACTCTGCCCTCGTCACCCAGCTCGGGAAGATCCTGGGTGCTGACCTGGACACCATCATGTCCCTGAAAAATCTTGATGGTGAGTCCCGAAATCAAAGCCACCCTCCCCTCCCCTGCCTGGGCCCGAGGTACCCAGGAGGAACAGGTACCCTTTGGGGAGCCCCCAAAACAGAGCTGCTGCTTTGGCCTGGAGCCCTGGAGCCCTGGAGGCCCCTGCACCCAAGACTCCAGTCAGGGGTTCTGGAGCAAACTCAGATGGGAGGCAAAAGAGGCTAGAGGGTCTGGCCCTTTCCTTGGGGGATCCCCACACCCCCTCCCTGCCCCCTCAGGGAGGGAGGCGTTTCATCAAAGACTGACTGATGCCCCGAGACAGAGCCAGGCCTGGCTCCTCCAAAGCAGCCAGGGAGGCTGCCCTCCAGCCTCCTTTTCCTATGGGGGAAGCGGGGACAGAGAGACCAGAGCCGGATTTCCAGCCCAGTTCCCCTAGGGACAGACTGCTGTGGGTCCTGGCTGGTCTTCTCCTGCTTTCAGGGCCTCCAATTTCTCCCTTGTGGAATGCAGGGATTGGATTTAGCACCCCTAACAGTCCTTGCCCGGTCTACTCAAGGATGCTTAGAAGGCCAAGAAACACTGAAACACATACCAGCTCTGCCCATGCCCTGCAGGGCTGAGCAGCCTAAGCCACTTGCTGTGATCCCCAAACACACCTCATTATCCACTGACCTGGGGCCCAGCTTCAGCACCCAGCACCCATCGCGCACCTGGCTCCCGCCCAGCTCCACCCACACCTGCCCCCGTTCACCCTTGTCTTTAGTGGCCTTGGCTGTTCCTTCTCAGCGAGCAGTTCCAGAATCAGCCCTTGAAAGGAAGAAACAGTACAAAATGGGCTGGTTCATATCAAAAACTGCCAGGCCGGCAACCAAAGCCCAGTGGGCGCAGGTGTGTGGGCATGCGCATGTAGGTCTGTCCCGCTCTGCCGGGGGCATGTCCTTTGTGCCGTCAGAGGCAGGACCTTGCTGAGAGGCCGTGGTGCTTACTCGCCCCCCACCCCCGCCCGAAGAATCTGCAAGCTGCTCAGAGAGAGGGCAGCAGAGGCCCAGCCATACACACACACACACACACACACACACACACACACACACACAGATGCATGTGGCTTTACACATTCGCACACCCTCAGTGCAAATTCCTGCGAGGCCAGAGTGCTGATGCCTGGGCCTGGCCCCGGAGGGCTCGGAGCTGCTGTGCACACAAGGAGGTGCAGTTTGCAAAGACCCCTCAAGCTACACATGTATGACTAGTACATTTCTGATGTTACACATCAACGAAAAGATTAAAGTCCTCCAAAAAGTAGACCCAAACACTGAGCCCTGTCCTGGCCAAGGCCCTCCCCAGGGTCCTCGATGGCCCTCCCAGCAGTCCTGCAATGGTTCCTCCGAGCACAGGGACAAAGAAGCCCAGGGAGTCACTTTGCCCAGGGCCAGGGAAACAGCTGCTGCCCCCACTGGCTGGGGCCACCTGCTTCCTGGAGAGCAGGCCTGAGGCTTGGACGCCCTCCCCTTCCTGGGTGGTAGCCCCTCCCTCTGAGCCCTGCCTTCTACCCCTGCAGAGGAGTCCAACAAGAAGCACCCATTCCCCTGCCCCACCTCCTATCGCACGGCACTCACCTACTACCTGGACATCACCAACCCACCCCGCACCAACGTGCTCTACGAGCTGGCCCAGTACGCCTCGGACCCCACCGAGCAGGAACACCTGCGCAAGATGGCCTCGTCCTCGGGCGAGGGCAAGGTAGGCCTCCGCTCCCACCCCACCCCCAGGAGGCCGCCGCCTATTCAGCACCCAGAGGCAACATCCCAAGGCCACCCCTGGGCCCTTCTCTAGCCTCCTCCTCCCGGGCCTCACCTGACATGTTCTGGGCCTCTTTCCCCAGGAGCTGTACCTGAGCTGGGTGGTGGAGGCTCGGAGGCACATCCTGGCCATCCTGCAGGACTACCCGTCCCTGCGGCCCCCCGTCGACCACTTGTGTGAGCTGCTACCTCGGCTCCAGGCCCGCTACTACTCCATCGCCTCGTCCTCCAAGGTGGGAGTGCTGGGCAGCTCTGCGCTGTCAGCCCTGTATCGCTGGGCCCCGGGCTTCGGCGGGGCTGGCCTGCAGTAAAATGCTAACTTCTCTGCAGCCGGGAGCTGAGAGCCAGCCTGGGAAGCTGCTCGGAGGGGACCTTTGAGCAGGTGTCAGCACCACAAGGCGGGTGCCCACTCCGCTTGGGGCAGCAGGCTGGGCTGCTCGGGAGGGGGAAGCAGCTGCTGGCAGCTCGGAAAGGGGCCTGGCTGCCCTGCTTACTGCTGCCCCCCATCAGGTGCACCCCAACTCCGTGCACATCTGCGCGGTGGCCGTGGAATATGAGACCAAGTCTGGCCGCATCAACAAGGGCGTGGCCACCACCTGGCTGCGGGCCAAGGAGCCGGCGGGGGAGAACGGCCGCCGGGCCCTGGTACCCATGTTCGTGCGCAAGTCCCAGTTCCGCCTGCCCTTCAAGGCCACCACGCCCGTGATCATGGTGGGCCCCGGCACTGGGGTGGCCCCCTTCATAGGCTTCATCCAGGAACGGGCCTGGCTGCAGCAGCAAGGTGAGCGCCGCCCGGGGCAGGTGGGGGCGGTGGCCGGGGCGCAGGGACCCGCACTCACCCGGCCGCCGCTGCCCCAGGCAAGGAAGTGGGGGAGACGCTGCTGTACTACGGCTGCCGCCGGTCGGACGAGGACTACCTGTACCGCGAGGAGCTGGCCCAGTTCCACAAGGACGGCGCCCTCTCGCAGCTCAACGTGGCCTTCTCGCGGGAGCAGCCCCACAAGGTGGGGCCCAGCCTGTGCCCCCGGAACCTCGGCGGCGGGGCGGGGCCTGGCGGGCAGGGGCGGGGCCTCGGCGACTAGACCCTCCCTCACGGGCGCTCCCGTCCCCCGCAGGTTTACGTGCAGCACTTACTGAAGAGAGACAGGGAGCACCTGTGGAAACTGATCCATGAGGGAGGGGCCCACATCTACGTGTGTGGGTGAGTGGGGGCGAGTGAGGGGGGCGGGAGCCAGGCCCGGCCTCCTCGTGGGGGGCCCCTTCCCCAGCCCCCAGTGCCACCTTGTCCCTGCCCCCAGGGATGCCCGCAACATGGCGAGGGATGTGCAGAACACCTTCTGCGACATAGTGGCCGAGCTGGGGGCCATGGAGCACGGACAGGCCGTGGACTACATCAAGAAGCTGATGACCAAGGGCCGCTACTCCCTGGACGTGTGGAGCTAGGAGCTGCCAGCCCCCTGCCTCTACCCTACAGACTCGCTGCCCCTAAATCACCTTCCTCACCTCCTTCCACTGGGCCTCGGGGGCTTCAGCCTGGCCTTGCCTGGGGAGGCAGCCCAGGTAAGACTCCCCCAGGCAGATGTGCCCTCCTCAGCACCCCACACCAGGCCGCCTCCACCTTCCCCAGGCAGCGCAGTGCAGCCCAGCGTGTGCAGGGCCCAGGGCCACCGGGCCTGCACCCTGTGGACGCCTCAGGCCATCCTGGCTGTGACCAAGCGATCTGGCCCCTCCACATGATTTTCAATGAGTGTAAATAATTTTAAATAACTTCTGGCCCTTGGAATAAAATTGTTTTCTGTATTTGCCTGAGATTATTTGACCAGCCCTGGAACCTCCTCCTGGATCAGCCTAGCTCAGACGAGAGACACCAGCAGTGTAGGTTTCTGTGGCCCTCGGGGGAGCCCACGGCACCTGTGCTGTCTGTGGGGGGCACAGGACAAGGCCCTGCTCAGTCTCAGGAGAACACACAGCTCAAGCCACCTGGGTACCTCTCTTCTTTATTGAGGCCCCTGGGCCCAGGTTCCCTGCGAGGGCTGGCCCAGTCTTCCTCTCCAGCATCACTTCAGGGCCCACAGAGCCCACAACACCCAGGGGAGAGCAGAAGAGGGGAGCCTCCCACCCTTTCCAACCACTCATGTCATTTAAAGAAGCCCCTCAGGGCTGGGAGTTGCTGTGGGGAGACGCCCCGGCCTCATTCCTTCTTGCTCCCATGCCACTGACTGTGGAACTTCTGGTGCACAACCCGCAGGGTGGTGAAGAAATTGCCGAGGAAGAGGAGGAGGAAAGGAAGGCCGCACATAAGCACCTGGGGGAGGAGAGGGGAGTCAGGGTAGGGCCGGGGCTGGGGCCGGGGCCTCCCGGCTGCCCCTCGGACCACCAGCTCACCTGCCACTCCTTACACTCGGGGTCCCGGGCCAGGCTAAACAGCGTCAGCGCGTTGAAGAGTTGCCAGAACTGGGACGGAGAGACGGAGGGAGGGGTGAGCTTTACCCAAAGCCAGAGCAGGGGATGAACAGACAGAGGGCTGGGGACACGAGGACGACTTACATGTCCGAAGAAAAGAAAGGGCAGCAGGAAGGTGAGGCCGCGCCACATCCAGGACTGGAAGCCCTCTGTTGGGGGGGAGGGGGGGCAGGGATGACTGGGGCCGGGGCGGAGGCGGGCACCCGGACACAGGTGGGGAAGGGGGGTGCCTGCCTTCCCACAGCCCCTGGCAGGGTTCAGGGTGGGGGCGCCAAGCCCAACTCACCCACAGTGAGGTCCATGGTGTGCCTCTCCCCCAGGGCCCGCAGGCGGTACAGGCAGCCGCTCTGGTAGTAGTACTGGAGGAACTGCACAAAGCCTGGGGGACCGGGGAGCGTTAGGGCTGGGCGGGGCCGGGCACCCTTGCCCTGCCCCTACCTGTAGGCAAGCCCAGAAGGGGCCTCAGAGGCACTCACTCTGGTACATGGAGAAGGACAGGAACTGGTTCCGGAACTTCTGGTACATGAGGCCGTCGGGCCTGCGGGAGAAGGCGGAAGGAGGTACGGGCAGCTTGGGGAGGCGTCTCCTGCTGCGTCCCGGCCCCCGCCAGCTGAGGCCCAGGCCACTCACCAGGTCAGCATCACGCCCGACAAGAACGTGGACACATAGTGATGGAAGACCCACCAGCCTTTGATCCTGGATCAGGAGGCCACGTCACTCCCGTCCCCTCGGCCCTGGGGCGGGCAGAGGGGCCAGAGGGGGAAGAAGGCAGCACCCCAGCCCAGCTCCTGCCTCCCAAAGGACCCCCGCTTCCCAGAGGGGCTCCAGCACCCCGCGGCCCCACCCCACGGGGGAGCAGGCTCTGCTGCCCTCGCTCACCGCGAGCCGTTGCTGATGAGGATATTCTCCCGGATGGTCAGCGTGCAGTAGTACCAGACCAGCAGGAAGTTGAAGGTGGCGTCTGTCACCCTGGGGAGGGGGGAACTGAGGGTTGGTGCCAGAGCGAGACCGGAGGGGGGCCCAGTCCAGCCCGGCAGCAGGCCGCCCACCTGGAGTTGAGGAGGAAGCGGCAGGTGAAGGAGATGAGGATGAGGATGATGGTGAGGTAGAGCTTGAACTTCTCATACTCGTCTTTGTAGGCAAACCTGGGGGCAGGTGAGGAGGCTGAGGCCCCGAGGAGGGGCCAGCTCCCCGTGCCCAGGCAGAGCCCCAGGGGCAGCTAGGGCAGTGGGTTAAGGACCCGGGAGGGGTGGGGAGGGTGAGACCCAGCCCGTGACAAATTACTTAGCCTGCTTGCTCAGGAGTGTCACGTTGACATTGCCCAGCACCAGGCTCAGGTACAATCTAGGGGGGAGGGAGGTTGCGTGAGGGGAGGCCAGATTCGACAGAGAAGCCCCCAGTGTGCTGGCCGGGCCCTGGCTCGCCACCCCCAGCCTCCCCTCCCTCCCCCTTGACCTTGGCCCACGGTTCCCCCTGACCCTGGTGGACACTCCGGACCAACTCACCAGGAAAGCCTGATGCCCTGCCTTTTTCCCTGCCAACCCCCTGAATCCTGACCCAGGGAAAATCAACCTCCCCTCCCCCTCTGCATCTTCCCCAAAGCTTTCCCACCTCGGGGCCTTTCCTGAAGCCTGGCTCTCCCACTCACCGGAAGTTGCTCCTGCATTGCCCCTGCAGGCCTGGGCATGAACTCATCTGGGTGCCCTACAGTTCCTGGCCCCCTCCACTCCAGGAGCCTTCAGCCCCATGTCCACTCCTGCAGGCCACACCCAAAGCCAGACCCGGACCTCATCCCGACCCAGCCACTCCTCCAAGCTCTGATGCCCACCGCCCCAGCCTCGCAGCCCACTTCTCCCACTACGTGGACCCTTCCCCCTCAAAGACCCTTTCCCTCCAGATCCTGGTCTCCATTCCCAGGCCTGTGGAGCCCCCAAGCTCTCTTTCACTCCAGCTCTTGTCCTGCCAAATTGCTTCATATCCAGGCCCCTTGCATTACCCCCTCTCCACCCTACCAGCTAAGCTGGCCTTGTCTTCCTCTGCCAGACAAATCCCACGAGGTGAGAAAAAGATCAGTCACTTATTAAGCAGCTGCATTTATCACCCAGCACCCAGGCACCTGCTCACACTCAAGTCACCGGATGCTGAGGCTCAGAAGGGTTAGGGTGCTTGCCCAAGGCTGCACAGAGATCATGGAGCAGGGCTGGGATGCAAACCCAGACCAGGGAGGTGCCAAAGCCTGAGCCCCCCACCCTCCCATCCCCTCTAACCGCTGCCCAGCCTATAGCCCTCACTGCTGGCCCAGCAGGCTGCCTCGCATCCCCACCCCAGCCCATTCCCTTCAAGCCTTCAGATCTGTTTCATCCTCTCCCCACATGGCCTGGCCACTGATTTCTCCCTCCACCTGCCTCCCCAGCCCTCAGCCTCGCCTCTGCACCACCTCCCACCCCCTAGAGAGTGCCCATGCCCAGTCCTGCCCCTTTGCTTCCAAAACCCTCTTTCTGTCTCTCCTAGGGGCTCCCATCTCCCCAGGAGGTTCTGCCCTCTCCAGGGGTTTCCTACCCTCACCCGCTGCTCTCTCCTCTCAGCAGGCAGATATGCTCAAGTCTCCCAGCTCAAAACGAAGTACCAAGAGCCGCCCCTTGACGCTCATGCCCCTCCAGTTCCAGTTTCCTCTTTCGGTCCCCAGCCAAGCTTCTGAAGGGAGCTGCCTAAACATGGCCATCGCCAACCCCCCCACCCCAGCTCACCGTTCCTCCCCAGTATCAACTCCCACCAGCACCACTCCACAGAGGCTTCTCTCCAAGGCCACCCCTGACAGCCAGGAAACATTTCCCCTTCCTTGTCACATTTAGCTTTCTGGGCCTACTGACTGGAGGGTGTGATGGCTCCTGCCTCTTGCCTTTGGGGACACGTCCTCTGCTGATGTTTGCTCAGCCATTCATTCTCCTTGGTGAGGGCAGCAGAGCTTTCTACATGCACATCTGAACTCGTCACTCCCTCCGACTACTGGGCCAAACACGAGCTCTGCAAGCTGGCTCCCCTCGGTCTCAATGCCCACCGTGGGCTCTGGGCACTTGGAACTCTTTATGCCCTTCCTCACTGCCTTGGCAAGGAACCTGTGTTCCCTTCCTTCCTGTGTGTGCCTAACTAACTCCTCTTTATCCTCCAGGGCTCAGCTCAGGCATCACCTGCCCCTAGAAGCTTTCTCCAACCTCCCAGGCTGGGCGAGGTGCCCCTCTCTGTGCTCCCGCCATGGCCAGTGCTTTCCCCGCAAGGCACCCACATGTCAACTGTCGCTGTCACTCAGGCTTTCCCCAAGGTCAGGCATGTGCCTGACTGCTCAGCCCAGAGTGGGTCTAGGGAACATGTGTTGACTGTCTGGCTTCAGGCCTTTCTCCCAGGACTGAACTGAGCTGGGGGTGGGAGGGAGGCTCACCCATTCTTCTTGGGCAAATAGGCCTCCATGTCAAAGAAGAGGCCCTGGCGCTCTTTAATCTGGTTCTCAAGCTCCTGCGCGGCCTCCTCAGCTCCTGACTGGAGGGAGTGTCTGCATCTGCAGGTGGGGGCCACAGGGCCACAGGGGTCAGAGCGGGGTGGGGGGTGGAGGCTCAGCTCCACTGCCCTCGTGCTCCACACCTGCTAGACAGAAGGGCAAACGAGGCCGGGAGAAGCAAGAAGCCAGGCCCAGGGCCCTCTGGGGTCAGCATCAGCTCTCCCACCCACCAGCGTGAGGGAGGGGAAGAGGGGTCTAACTTCTTCAGGAGGAGGGCCAATTCCTGGAGCCGTTTCTTCTGCCGAGTGATGGAGCTGGTACAATTGTTCTGCAGCTTGGTCAGCTCCTCCAGCTTCAGGCGGTACCGCCGGTGGGTCTCCTAGGCAGCAGGACAGGGAAAGGCTCAAGCTGATCAGGGGCCTCTGAGTGAGCGATGCTGGGCAGGGGATTGGGGGGGGTCACAAGCTCCCCAGGTTCCTTAGGAGGGTGTTAGCAGGAAAGAAAGCAGAACCTGATGTGGCTGTCCAGGGACCTCTCCCCAAGGCAGGCAGAGAGTTGGGGGTTCTTCCTGCAAGCCAGGGCACCCACAGCACCCCTCAGAGCAACAGGCTAGAGTCCTGAAGGTTTTCTTCATCTCAGCATACCTACTAGCTGTTCCCACCCAGGGTCTGGATTCTGGACCCAGAGGTTCACCTCTCGGGCAAAGCAGGCTGCTTGAAGCCACCTATTGGCCTCTCAGGCCCTCCCACCAGTCCAGCCCGCGGGCTTAGAGGGAGTGGGGCTTATCCAAGATGCCCTCTGCTCAGGCACTCCCAACGTCTTCCTCCCAGGTTAAAGGTCATCAGGCTTCAGCCCCTGCGGGCAATAGGCCAGTTCCCCCCCTCCCCCATCACCTTTGGCCCAAAGCTTCGCAGAACACTGCACTGGGTAAGCCAGTGGGTGAACCCTGAGAAGGAGTAACCTGGAGATTGGGCAAGGGGAAATGTGAGGACAGCCAGGCATGGGTTGAGGGCCATTCTGGGAGCCTTGGTCCCTGAGGACTGGAGGGAAGCACTAATTGCAGCAGGCTTGGCAAGGCCAGGGGCGCAGACAGGCTTCAATGCAGGAAGGAAGGAACCAGCCCTGGAGGGACAAAGGTCTAACCAAGTCACCAGCTGGGCTTGCTTCTCAGGCCCTGGAGGGGCCACCAATGCCCATTCAGGCCTTGAATCTACTTCCCCTTGCACCTCACCATCCTGCTTCGCTCCACCCCCAGCCGTACCCAGCTACTGCCTGGACAAGGCCAGCCACAAGCACTTTCCTGGCCTCCCCATGGAACAGCCCCAACCGCCTATAGGAGCCAGAGCCAGAGGATTCCCCCACGGCTCCCCCAGGTCTCAGACGCTGTTCCCGGCGGGCCCAGGAGGTCCCTGCCTGCTCTGGACCCGCCCACTTCTCCCCACACTCTCTTGGCTGCAGCCACATGGGCCTGCCAAGCCCCCTCTCCCCTTCCAAAGGCCTCGGGGGGTGCTGGTCCCTAGGCCTGGCAGGGCCCCGCCCCCCATTCATGCCGGGCACGCCACCGAAAGGCCACCGCCAGGGCCGAGCCGGCGGCTCCCAGGCAGCTCCTCCGCAGCCCTGAGGCCAAAGCTGCCCGAGGGCGCGGACAGCAGCTTCCGCCCGCGCCAGGTCTGCTGAGGCCGACGCAGGTCTGCCCGGCGCGGTGGGGTCCTGCCCGACCCGCCTGGATCGCGGCGGCCGCGCGGGCGAAAGGTGCCGCCGCCGGACACTCCCCTGAGGCCGTCAGGAGGGTCCCGCGGCGGACCCGGGGCCCCGGGGCCTCCCCGCCCTCGGGAGCGACGCCAAGGTCCCCGACCCCTGACCCCGAGCTCCTGAACCGCGGCTGCTCGACCTTTGACCCGGAGCCAGAGAGAGGAGGCTCGAGGTCAGTGGGCGCCCGCGGCAGCGCTCACCTGGATGCCCTGGAAGTCCTGCTGCAGATCTTCCCAGTCCCGCAGGCAGTCGCCCAGCGGGCCCGGGGGCGGGGGACTCATGGCTGCGTGGCCGCGGGCCGGAGGAGCGGAAAGCAGAGGACGGCGCCGCAACCCCGGCGGCCCGAGGCGCCTCCGCCTCCGCCACCTCAGCCACCGCCCCCGTCCGCTTCCGGGCTCGCCCCGCGGCGGCCACCAATGGGAAGAGGGCCTGGGGCCCCGAGGGCACTGGCCCCGCCCCTCGCCTGCGCCAATCCGGGCCGGGGGCGGGGCAGGGGCGGGACCGGAGCGGGTCGGGGCGCGGCGGGGCCACTTGCCACCGCTGCTGCTCGGCTGGCGGGCTGGCGGCCGGGGCGGGCGCCACGGCTGCTCCTCGGAGGGCTCCGTGCGCTGTGGGTTCCCGGCGCATCATGTTAGAAGGTGAGCAAGGCGCAGGGAGCCAAGAGCTGCTGCAAACCTTTCCTCTGCAGGAGGGGATTCCTGGCCTCTTCTCTTGCTTGGGTCTTCATGCACCAGGCCCACCACCTCGTTCACACAGCCATTAGGCTGCCCTTCAGTCCCTGACTAAAGCCTTAGTATCTGGAAAGCGCTTCCCCCGCTGGTGAAACCCCACCCCTCCTTGGAGACTTAGTCTTCTGTTGGGGGAACCTCCTCCCCCACCCCTGGCCCCCTACCCCTCTGCAGAGAGAGCCCTAGGAGGGTCAATGGCAGTCATCTCTAGGTCCCCATCCGCACCTTGGTGGCAGGAAAGGTTTGCCCAGTGAACTTCATGGATGGACCTCCTAAATTCTCCACCATTCCCTGTGCATGTGCCCTCGCCTGGCCCCCTGGCAGCTCTGTGGGTGCTGCTGGTGCTGGGGAAGTGCTTTAAGAAAACAACTCCCTGTAAGTCCTGAGGAATTTCTTGGAAGGTGGGAGTGGGAATGGAAGGGGTGGGAATCTCTTTTAGCAAACACAGCCAGGCAGAAGTGTAGGGAGCAAGGTGCATCATGTGATCTGTATCATGTGATCGAAGTGTGGGCAGTGGGGAGCGCTGGGGTGCACCGGGGTTCACTGGGGCTAGGAATGAGGATGTGCCTTGAGCCAGGAGCCTCTCAGGGAGCTTTGGAGTGAGGGACTGGGACAAGGCTGGGGTTGGGTCTCCACCCATGGCTGGGCATTGTGACACCCTCCTAGTGAGGGCTTCTGTGGTCCAACACAAAGCAGGGGAGCCCCCTGGAGT
The DNA here is from genome assembly GCA_004026745.1 of Myrmecophaga tridactyla. Lineage (NCBI taxonomy): Eukaryota > Metazoa > Chordata > Mammalia > Pilosa > Myrmecophagidae > Myrmecophaga > Myrmecophaga tridactyla. The sequence continues at coordinate 21,809 of PVIY010019671.1, forward strand.
TCCCCCCAACCAGGTCTCTGAAGGGTCCACATCATCGGGTAGGGGAAGTATGGGCAGCTGCTCCAAATACCAGATGTTCCTCCAGCGGTAGCCTTGGGGGGTCAGGGTGTGGTCCAGGATGCTCAGGGAGGAGGGTTCCCAGGGAGCCTGAGTAGAATGCAGCTGCTTTGTGGGGTGAGTGAAGAATCCAGAAAGACACAGGCTTCAAGCAACAAAAGCCTTCTCCTTCCAGACCAACCTGATTACATCCCTTGGCCCACTACCCACAAGAAGCCCCTGGGGTGAAGCTTCTTCACTGGACCTTGGAGAAGATCAGTAGAGTGGATGCGAGATGTCTGTGACGACGTCTCCAAGGAGAATCTTCTCCCAAAGCAGCAGCTGGCGCACAAAGCCCTGATTCGGACGCATGTTGTTTTTGCACCGCTTGAGGTATGCCCAGGACCTCTGTGAACAAAGGCAGAGAAAGGAGGCATTAGGCCCTTCCACCCAGATCTAGAAAGACAGGGAGCCCTTACCTAGGGGACCAACAACAGGACCTAAGGGCTGGACACAGAAACAGCAGCAGCCTGGAGTTAATCCTGTGGAGCAGAGTCCTGGGAGCTAGCTCTGCTTTGCACAAGCCACTCTGCACCTCTCCTTCTGAATATGGGGATAGAAGTCATTGAGGATTGAGGTGATCTACTCAAAACCCCTGTGGAGGTAAAAGCATTATGGCTAGGCCTGGAGCACATTGTTAGTGGATGAATTCATGGAAAGGGGAAGAGAATTGTGGGGAAATTCTCTGAAGAAGGAAGAATTGAAGAGTACCTGTTTTCAGGCACCCATCCAAAAGTGCATGAAGGATTCTTATATAAAAGAAGGGGACCAGTTGGTCTCCATCTGGACCAAGGACAGAGGAAAAAGGAAAAGCAAAAGTGGCTGCAGGGGGCGAGATGTACAGTAGTAATGAAGCAGGATAAAATAGGACAATTGCAAGTCCCTGGTTTCCTGTTCAGTCTTGAGTTAACAGGCAACTGCAAGTCCCTTATTTCTTATCTAGCTCCAAAGGAACCAATGCAAACTGCAAACTTCTGCCGCAAACTTCCTGCGACAAAAATTTCCTAAAACCCCAAAACCTCCCCAAACCATAAAATCTTGTAAAATCCTGGGCCCAAAGTAAATTCTTAGTTATGATAGGAAGCACAGGGTTATAAAGACTATCTGCCCAAAGACAAATTTTAGGATGTGACAACAAGCCACAGATTCTGCTAGCTATCTCATCCTTAAACAAAGAAGACGCCTGGTGCCCAAAAGCCACCGTGGGAACCTGCATGAAGAAGACACCTGGTGCTGAAAGGTTACTATGGAAACCTGCTACCAAAAAAACTTCCTATAAAGCAAGCTAAACCCAACCCACTCAGTGTGGGTTAACCTCTTTAATGTGTACTCTGTCCCATTCTCTTTAATAAACTTTACTACTTATTCCTACTGGCCTCTTGTTTCTCTAAATTCTTTTAGCAGCAAGACTAACGAACCTGGATTGAGGCTAAGCTGGCACCGTTACCGGCTGGTCACCGGTTACAATAAGACTAAGTCCTGGCTGGGTCAGAGTGTGTGCCCTCCCCATCCATACACACATTTTCCAGCTCACAAACAGAGTGAGCACCTGAATCAAGAAAAAAGACACTTATTTGAATAGTGAATAAAAAAGTATTTGCAAAGTCCCCTTCAGGGAATGGTGAGAAAGGGGGAAAATTCAAGTTCCCCAAGTTGAATTCTTGATATTCTCACAAGCAGTACGGACAAACAAAGCTATAGCTGAGCCCCCAATCTTGGGGTTTGTTCATATGAAACTTAACCCCACAAAGGATAGGTCAAGCCTACTTAAAATTAGACCTAAGAGTCACCCCCAAGAGAATCTGTTTCGCTGCTCCGATGTGGCCTCTCTCTCTCTCCAGCCAACACAACAAGCAAACTCACCACCCTCCCCCTGTCTACGTGGGACATGACTCCCAGGAGTGTGGACCTTCCTGGCAACGTGGGACAGAAATCCTAGAATGAGCTGAGACTCAGCATCGAGGGATTGAGAAAAACCCTAGAATGAGCTGAGACTTAGCATCAAGGGATTGAGAAAAACCTTCTCAACTAAAAGGGGAAAGAGTGAAATGAGGCAAAATAAAGTGTCAATGGCTGAGAGATTCCAAACAGAGTTGAAAGGTTATCCTGGAGGTTACTCTTATGCATTAAATAGATATCACCTTGTTAGTCAAAATGTAATGGAGAGGCTGGAGGGAACTGCCTGAAAATGTAGAGCTGTCTTCCAGTAGCCATGTTTCTTGATGATGATTGTATAATGATATAGCTTTCACAATGTGACTGTGTGACTGTGAAAACCTTGTGTCTGATGCTCCTTTTATCTACCTTATCAACAGACAAGTAAAACACGTGGAATAAAAATAAATAATAGGGGGAACAAATGTTAAAATGAATTTAGATTGAAATGCTAATGATCAATGAAAGGGAGGGGTAAGGGGTATGGTATGCATGAATTTTTTTCTGTTTTCTTTTTATTTCTTTTTCTGAATTGATTCAAATGTTCCAAGAAATGATCGTGATGATGAATATGCAACTATGTGATGATATTGTGAATTACTGATTATATATGTAGAACGGAATGATCGAAAGTTAAGAATGTTTGCGTTTGTTTGGTGGTTTTTTTTTTGGTATTTTAAAAGCAATTTAAAAATTAATTTAAAAAAAAAAACAACACTTAAAAGCAGTAGGATCTTAAAGGCACCCTGGATAACCACTCCCTCCTCCTCCCAGTGTGTCTGGTCCAATCTGTCTGGTGATGGCCTGAGAGTTTGGTTATCTCAGAATGTGCCTTGCCTGTAGAAGGCAGCTCATGGAACTCTCCTATAGAAGGTTGTGTGAGAGCAGTCAAGTCATGCTGCCTTGAGCAGGGGATTGCTGGCCATAGGACAGACAGTGCAGTACCTGAGACAGTTGGGAAGTAATGTAAACTGGAGAATCCCTAGGGCTATGTGTGCAGCCCAGGACAAAAGACAAAGGTAGGGAGGCTGCTACACTTTGGCCTGGAGCTATTCTCCAAATTCATTGTACGGATAAGCCCTGAAGGAGAACACTCACACAGGGTCAGTCTGCAAAGACTGGGAAAAGTATTTTGTTTTGTTTTGTTTTTCCCTTTTGTTTTCTTGTTAGTTCCTGGTATTCAAGGAAAGCTATCATAACACTAGCTGGACACAAGCTTAAGGAACAGAAGCCTCAGAGTCTAACTGCCAGCAATAACACACCAAAATATCAAAATGTCCAGGCTTCAACAAAAGATCAGAAAACATGTGAAGAAACCGAAAGCAATGACCCAGACTAGGAGATTAAAGCAGTAGAAACCATCAGTGAGTTGAAGTGGATGTGGGATATACTAGAAAAGACTTTTTTTAAAAAAGTTCTAAATATGCTCAAAGAGCCAAAGGAAAACATGGACAAAAAACTAATGGAAATCAGGAAAATGATAGATGGATTCAAAGAGATTATCAATAGAGATTGAAATTATGAAAAGTAACCAAACAGAGCCAAAGATCACATTGACAGAAATTAAAAATTCCCTTGAGGGGTTCAAGAGGAGATCAGAACTGGCAGAAGAATCAGTGAAAAGACAACTGAAATCATCCAATCTGAGGAAAAGAAAGAGGAAAGAATGAAGAAGAATGAACAGAGCCTGGGGAACCTGTGGGACACCCTCAAGCAGACCAATATACACATCATGGGAGCCCCGAAAGGAGAATAAGAGAGCAGAGAAAATATTCAAAGAAATAATGACTTGAAAACTTCCCCAAATTTGATGAAAGAGATGAATATACTCATCAAAGATGTTCAACAAAATGCAAATGGGATAAACCCAAATAGATCCACACTGTTCCATGTTATAATAAAATTACCAAATGCCAAAGATAAAAAGAATTCTGAAAGCCACAAGAAAGATGAAAAATCCAGCGTCATTTTCTTGATAAAAACACCAAGAAAGGGGTACAAGGGTAATTCAGTGGTAGAATTCTCGCCTGCCATGCAGAGGCCCGGGTTCTATTCCCAGCACATGCACTTCCCAAAAAACAAAGAAACCAGTAAAAACAAACAATTCAACAAATGGTGCTGCGATAACGGGATACTCACATGGAAAAAGAAATGTGACCCTGCCATACAGCACACACACACACAAAAACAACCCAATGTCACTAAGGCAGAAGGAAACTTCTTCAACACGATAAAGGGCATATATGAAAAACCCACAACTAACATCACTCCATGGTAAAAGACTGAAAATTTCCCCTCTCAGATCTGGACCAAGACAAGAATGCCCACTGTCACTAATGTTATTCAACATTGTGCTAGAAGTTTTAGCTAGAGCAGTTAGGCAAGAAAAAGAAATGAAGGGCATCCAAACTAGAAAGGAAGAAGTAAAACTTTCTGTATTTGCAGATGACATGATCCTATATAAAGTCCCGAAAAATCTACAACAAAGCTTCTAGAGCTCTTAAACGAGTTCAGCAAAGTGGCAGATATGAGATCAACATGCAAGAATCAGTAATGATTACTCTAGCAATGAGCAGTCTGAGGCAGACATCAAGAAAAAAACTCCATTTACAATAGCAACTAAAAGAATCAGATATCAAGGAATAAGTTTAACCAAGGATGTAAAGGCCTTGTATATAGAAAACTACAAGACATTGTTAAAAGAAATCAAAGAAGACCTAAATAAATGGAAGGACATGCTGTGTTCATGGATTGGAATGTCAATTCTATTCCAAAGTAATTTGCAGATTCAATATAATCCCAATCAGAATTCCACCAGCCTGAGCCCCCAATCTTGAGGTTTGTTCATATGAAACTTAACCCCACAAAGGATAGGTCAAGCCTACTTAAAATTAGACCTAAGAGTCAACCCCAAGATAACCTCTTTTGTTACTCAGATGTGGCCTCTCTCTCCAGCCAACACAACAAGCAGACTCACTGCCCTCCCCCTGTCTACGTGGGACATGACTCCCAGGAGTGTGGACCTTCCTGGCAACGTGGGACAGAAATCCTAGAATGAGCTGAGACTCAGCATCAAGGGATTGAGAAAACCTTCTCGACTAAAAGGGGGAAAAGTGAAATGAGGCAAAATAAAGTGTCAATGGCTGAGAGATTCCAAACAAAGTTGAGAGGTTATCCTGGAGGTTACTCTTACTCATTAAATAGATATCACCTTGTTAGTCCAAAATGTAATGGAGAGGCTGGAAGGAACTGCCTGAAAATGTAGAGCTGTGTTCCAGTAGCCATGTTTCTTGAAGATGACTGTATAATGATATAGCTTTCACAATGTGACTGTGTGACTGTGAAAACCTTGTGTCTGATGCTCCTTTTATCTACCTTATCAACAGACAAGTAAAACACGTGGAATAAAAATAAATAATAGGGGGAACAAATGTTAAAATGAATTTAGATTGAAATGCTGGTGATCAGTGAGGGGAGGGGTGGGGGGTATATACGTATGTATGAATTTTTTTCTGTTTTCTTTTTATTTCTTTTTCTGAATAGTGCAAATATTCCAAGAAATGATCATGATGATGAATATGCAACTATGTGATGATATTGTGAATTACTGATTATATATGTAGAACGGAATGATCAAAAGTTAAGAATGTTTGCGTGTGTTTGCTATATATATTTTTTAAAAAGAAAGAAAGAAAGAAAAAATTCTACCAGCCTCCTTTGTGGAAATGGAAAAGTCAATCATCAAATTTATTTGGAAGAGTAAGGGGCCCTGAATAACCAAAGACAACTAGAAAAAGAATCAAGTGTGAAGGACTCACACTTCCTGACTTTAAAGCATACTACAAAGCTATAGTGGCTAAAACAGTTGGTACTGGCATAAAGATGGACATATTCAGTGGAATTAAACTGAAAGTACAGAAATAGACCCTCGCATCTGTGGCCAATTGATACTTGACAAGGTTGCCAAGTCAAACTCTACTGGGATAGGATAGTCTTTTCAACAAATAGTGCTGGGAGAACTGGATATTCACATACAAGGTGGACCCCTAACTCATGGCTTGTTACACTCAGACTCTCAGCTGGGCCAGGGGCCTTGAGTCCCAGCTTGGCCTTTATATCAATGCGCCGTCTGGCGATAAAAGGCCTTGTCATGACTAGAGAGATAGCAATAGCGCCAGTGCCACCAGGCCATGGAGAGTGTCTTCAAACAGCCCACACATAGTGTGCAGTCCACCACCGTTAGCTATGGTGGTAGCTATGGTATGGACAATTATTACAGGTACTTTTTTCTCTGCAAAGCAACTCCTAGCAGTTTCAAGGCTCTGGAATAGACTTCTTAATGGCTTTCTGGCTCTGAGATCCCACAACCTTGGGAGTAAGATTCTTCGTTTCTGTATCAAAGCTTTGAAAACACAGGTCAGGGATAATGGGTGACTGTGGGTGCTGGAAGAACCCAGAGTTTTCCAGCTTTTTCCCAACTCGCTCCTTGAGTCTTCCCCCTCCTTGGGGAGGATGGGGCCACAACCCTGCCCCCCTCCCCAGGAAGTTGCACTGGATCTGTAAGTGGCCCACGCCCTTCCTTGCCTGTCCTTTGGTATTAGATGAGATGACAATAGCGGGTGGGGCATGGCTGCCCCAGTGCACCGAGGCGGGGAGCCCAATCCCACGTCCACACAGACAGTGCCTTTCTGGCTCACAGCTGAGTCAGGCCAAGCTGTGTCAGTGGTCCGGGTACTGCGTGGGGGCAGGAAAAGCTAACCTCACACCCCACCCAGGACTCAGCCCAGAAAGGACCCAGCTGGGTCACAGCAGCACCCTGCCTACCTTTCAGCTCTGTGGGCTACACAGCTCTTGTGGCCAAGAGTTACCTAGATGGTATCCCTGGGCAGAGTGCCCAGCAACAGGGCCTCTCTGCAGATAGGACAAAGCATGGCGCTCCAGCAAGGGAGCACCAGGGTTCCTTCTGAAAGCAGAATCACGTGGAGCTCAGGAGCAGAGACCCTGTCCGCCTGCGGACCAGGACAGCCCAAATCCTGAGTAAGGTGAGCTGTGCAGCTCCCTGCAGGGATCAGTAAAGGTCAGGGTACCTGTGGGGGGTGGAGGGGAGCCAGGGGCCCTCTTCACTATTGCTCTCCTTTTCCAGATGCCACTGTGACCTCTGCTCTTGGTGGTCAGAGAGAGGATGCAGTTTGCCTGTAAGGCTAGGGAACTGGCCAGCACCTGCTTCAGACGGGTGCCTCATCACTACCTGTCGGAGTTGGGAGGGGTGTGCAGGTGCCAGTGCCCTCCCCTCTGAGGACAGAGGAAGCCAGTGACACAGCAGGGCAGGGACTTGGCAAAGACCATCCAGTAAGACCCAGGCCAGTCACTGGACTCGTCCTGCAGAGGCACTCGCAGCCCAGTTGGGGAAGGAGCTTCTGCAGCCCCCACCTCCTCCTCCACATACCAACTTGCCAGGGCTGTGAAGAGGTCCTTCCAAGGACAGCGCTGGTCCTGGGGAGGAGGCTGGAGGGACATCTCTGCAGGACTCTCAAGATTTATCAACATCATCCCTGCCCCCAGGACCCACCAAAATACTCAAGCAGGCAGTGACCCCAGCACAAGGGCCCCAGAAAATTCCCTTGGATGGTATGTGAGAACAGGGATTCAGGCCTCGCATCTTCCAATTCAGTGCCCTCCAACCGTCCACCCACGACTCCATGCAAGCGACTTCAGCCCCAGAGGGCACCGGCCAGTCAGCTCTGGCCTTAGTCACTCTTTTTCCTCTCCCTTCCCCAAAAGCAAAAGTGGGGCCTTGCCAGGTTCTACCCATGCCCTCTAACACCACGAACAAGCTGTGGATGAGACTAGGCTCCCATCCCTGCAAAATGTCCCCGTCACCTCCTCGTGCGGCAGGGGGACGGCACCACACAGGGACTCAGGGGCCCGCCATGGTCTGCGGCCAGTGCCCTGCTTCTGCCCCTCTCCGGGCCCCGTTCTCTTCATGTTTTGAAAGGATTGTTGGATTTAATGAAATATCATTACTGATGTTCTTGATCACATAAAAAAACACCACCATGTGGAAAAGCATAAACATCAGTGACTTAGTCAAAATATCACAAGAGATTCTGAATGTGAAAAGGTTTTTGGAGTAGCTTAAGTAAATTATTTTGTTTATATTTTCCTTAAAAAAATATAAAGATTGTTGGAATGGGTGCCCGCGGAGAGCCCACCAGTGCTGTACCTGTGGGACTCCAAGCAGCAGCCAGATGTCAGCCCCCTTGGAGAAGTCTGAACAAGGGCTGGTGGACAGACTGACAGCAGCAAGGGACACACGGATGGGACTGCTAGCTGCAGCCTTACCAGCCTGAGGATCTGCCCTGTGTGCCCAGCTCTGCCCAGCTCCTGACCAAGCAGGTCAGGGCAGGTCACAGCCTCAGGCCCTACCTGTTCACTGGGACAAGCCCTCGGGTGTGGCGGGCAGGTAAAGGCCTAGATCTGGAGGTGCCCTCCGCAAAGCCTCCCCCCAGGCAATGCCGCTGCCCTGTTCCTCCCGGTCCCTGGGGGTGGCAGCACAATGCACCTTCAAGGTCTGCTCATTCCGGTGCATGAGGTAGGCCAGGAGGGCGGCACAGCTGCGACTGATGCCCAACTTGGAAAAGACCAGGACGACAGAGCCAAGCTCCAGGTGGAGGTCTGTGGAAGGAAGGCAGGCAGGTGGGCCAAGCGTGGCACTTTCCCCATGGCCCAGGCTCGCCTGGAAGCCAAGCCTCTGGGAGCCCAGAGCGAGTTGGGAACCGGCACGCTGTGACCTGGGTGTGTCGTGGGACACACCCCACGACATATACTGTTTCAGCACTTGGCGAATTGGGTCCTCATACCTAGCTGGCAGGTTGAGAGAGTCACGTGGTTGGGCAGCATCAGTGGGCAAAGCCTCTAGCCCTGCAGCTCTGCCACCAGCTGACCTCCCAGGACCATCCCTGGAGTGGGAGGATGAGAGGACCGCCCCCCCCCCCCAAGGGCTCCTGAACACATCCAGAGGTAGTGTGGCAGGTGGAAAGAGCACCGCCCTGCGGCCAGATGGCCTGGGTGCAAGGCCCAGCCCTGCCACCTACCTGTGGGAGTCGGGCAAGTTAGACGAATGCCCAGCTTCCTCATGTGTGAAGTGGGATCACAGCCACTTCGCTGCTTCCCCACAGCGGGCACGTCAACACCTCAAAGGCTGTGAGGCTCACCCAGGGAGGTATGGGAAGGAAACCCAAGCTGGCATCCTCCAGCTGCTCCAGTAATCCCAAGGACTGATGGTAAACCTACCCAGCACAAAACCACAGACCAGCCCTGGTCTCCTGTCTCATTGAACGGAGAAGGAAACTGAGGCACAGAGCCATTAAGGTCTGGCCCAGACCTGCACAGAGAGGGGAGCCTCTTGTGCCATGGGGCTCTGCCACCTCATGGTGGGACATGTGAGAAGTCTCTGACTCAGACCCTTCAAAGCTTCAAGCAGTCAAGTGATAGTTGCGATCTCCTGGGCAAAGGAGGCCATGAGACCCTGGGCATGGGGGCCCAGACGCCATTCTCCAGGCCTTCTGCAGGGCTTGGACTGGGGGACATGTTGGGGCCAAGCAGAGAGTGATGGGGTGGGGCCTCTGATCTGACTTGGCCTAGCTCTCTCCAAGGATCTTGCTGTCCCTTGGCAGTTCGGCGCCCCCGGAATGGCAGAACCACTGGGCCAACGTCCATGAACGGGGAGGCCAGAGGGGAACTGGGGCACACGTTTAGGATCATGGGAGTCAAAACTGGAAAGGCTTTGGAGTCTTCCCGCCATCCCCGGCCCCTGACCAGAGACGAAGGCAGGGACACAGTGGGATTTGCTGCTGGGTCTGCGGAGCCCAGCCCAGGGCAGGCTCCACGAAGGTAGGGGAGGTTGGGTTGGCCAACACACTCCTGTCAAGACAAACAGACAGTCACGGTGTGCTTGGGGCCTGGCCAAGCCCAGAAAGGCCGCATGGTCCAGCTAGGGCCAGTGCTCCTGCTCGGCCCCACACCCCCGAGGTAACACCAGGGCTGCCCGTGCGGCAGTGGGCTCTTGAGAGGCTGGGCTTGCCATGAGTCCACTCGCAGCCGGGCACAGCTGGGCCCTGCCTTTATTCTCCTGAACACTGGGAGATGCAATCAGGAGTAGGTGGGTGCAGTGGCCCCTTTGCCCCCAGCACTGCTCAGGCGCTAGCTTGTCCAAGGACACTCCTTACCGATGAAATGGCAGAGGTGGCGAAAAAAGGGAGAAATGTTGGCATTGAGTGTATCTTCCACCTGGATGTGAAGAAGCTTGTCGGGATCCCCCGTGAAACTAAACAGAAGAAAAGCGCAGGTCACTGGGTATTTCCCTCACAGCCCCGGCGTGGCATCCCCCCTTCCCCAGGAGAGTCCTTGTACTGCATATGACCCCATCTTACCATCCCGAAGTAGATACCCAGAAAAAATATATGTTCACACAAAGACTTGTACACAAATGTTCATCATAGCCTTATTTATGATAGCAAAAATAGAAACAACACAAACTTGCACGGTGAATGGATAAGCAAATCGTGGTATAAACATAGAATGGGGTCGTACTCAATCCTAAAAGGGAGACAAACTATTGATAGCTGTTACAACACAGATAAATCGCCGAGTAAATAGGCTGAGTGTAAGAAACCAGAAAACACTCTTAAAACTGTGAGTATTGATTCTATTTGCCCTCATATTTAGCCTTCCAGCTGCTCTTCCTTTCTCCTCATGCTTTGATCTGGGATCATTTTCCTTTGCCTTGAAGGACACATTCAGTATTGACTTTATTGCTGGTAATGAATCCTTTCAGTTTTTCCAGTGTAGACAGATTCAGCTTCATTGGTGTCCAGTAATATATATATTTGGCTTTTAGGAAGAGGAATTTAATGAGTTGCTAGTTTACAGTTCTAAGGCTGAAAAAATGCCCCAATTAAAGCAAGTCTATAGAAATGTCCAATCAAAGGCATCCAGGGAAAGATACCTTGGTTCAAGAAGGCCGATGAAGTTCAGGGTTTCTCTCTCAAGTGAGAAGGCATATGGTGAACACAGTCAGGGCTTCTCTCTCGGCTGGAAGGGCACGTGGTGAGCCCAGCGTCATCTGCTAGCTTTCTCTCCTGGCTTCCTGTCTCATGAAGCTCCCCCGGAGGCATTTTCCTTCTTCATCTCCAAAGGTTGCTGGCTGGTGGACTCTACTTCTCGTGGCTATGTCGTTCTGCTCTGCTCTCTGTGAATCGCCTCAATAACATGTTTAAGTGTACAGTTTGATGAATTATTTGGGGAATCATCACCACAATCAAGATAATCAACATGTCCATCATCCACAAAAGTTTCCTTTGTAATTCATCCCTCTCTTTCCAACCCACATCCTCAAACAACCACTTCTGTCACTATAGATTAGTTTGCTATAATTTTATTTAAATGGAATATTTTTGTCTGGCTTCTGTCGCACAGCATAATTATTTTGAGATTTATCCAGATGTTGTATATATCAGTGGTCTGTCCCTTTTATTGTTCAGCACTATTCCATTATAGGGATATACCACAATATGTTTATCCATTCACTTGGGGAAGGGCATTTGGGTTGTTTCCAGTTTGGGGCTATTGTAGATAAAGCTGCTATAAAGATTCGTGTACAACAAAATTTATATTTTTGACTAGTGCATTTCCTAATATAATTTATGTGGACAGCCTAATCGAACACCACAGTACTCGGAACCTTGTGTAGGGCATGAGATTTTGTAGGTTTGTCCAGAGTGACGCCCAGATAAATCCCAGAGCAATTTGAACAGTGAATAGGGAAGTATTTGCAGCGTCCCCTAGGGGGAATGCTGAGAAAGGGGGAAAATTCAACTTCCCCAACTGGAGAATTCTTGATATTCTCACAGGCAGTGGGGACAGCCAAAGCAATAGGCCGAGCCTCCAATCTTGGGGACTGTTCATATGAAACTTAATCCTGCAAAGGATAGGCTAAGCCTACTTAATATTAGGCATAAGAGTTACCCCCAAGAGAACCTCTTCTGTTGCTCAGATGTGGTCTCTCTCTCTCAGCCAACACAACAAGCAAACTCACTGCCCTCCCCCTGTCTATGTGGGACATGATTCCCAGGAGTGTGACCTTCCTGGCAACGTGGGACAGAAATCCTAGAATGAGCTGAGACTCAGCATCAAGGGATTGAGAAAAACCCTAGAATGAGCTGAGACTCAGCATCAAGGGATTGAGAAAACCTTCTCGACCAAAAAGGGGAAGAGCGAAATGAGACAAAATAAAGTGTCAGTGGCTGAGAGATTCCAAACAGAGTCGAGAGGTTATCCTGGAGGTTATTCTTACGCATTAAATAGATATCACCTGTTTAGCTAATAGAGAGGCTGGAGGGAACTGCCTGAAAATGTAGAGCTGTGCTCCAGTGGCCATGTTTCTTGAAGATAATTGTATGTTGATCTGGCTGTCGCAGTGTGACTGTGTGGTTGTGAGAGCCTTGTGTCTGATGCTCCTTTAGTCTACCTTATAGACGGACAAGTAAAACATTAAAAATAAATAAATAGGGGAAACAAATGTTAAAATAAATTTAGTAGATTGAAATGCTGGTGATCAGTGAAGGGGAGGGGTAAGGGGTATGGTATGTATGAATTTTTTGTTTTCTTTTTATTGCTTTTTCTGAATTGATGCAGATGTTCTAAGAATTGATCATGATGATGAATATACAACTATGTGATAATAGTGTGAGTTATTGATTATATAACAAGAGTGGAATGATCATATGATAAGAATGTTTGTGTTTGTATGTGGTTATGTATCATAAATAAAAAATAAATTAAAAAAAAATTCATGTACAAGTCTCTGTGTGTACATGTACTTACATTTCTCTTGGTAAATGCCCAGAGTGGGCTCACTGGTTTGTATGTAAAATAAATGCTTAACATTTTTTTGGGGGGGGCGGTGCATGGTCTGGAAATCAAACCTGGGTCTCCCACATGAAAGGCTGGCATTCTAACCACTGAACTACCTGTGCACCCTTATGCTTAACATTTTAAGAAATTGCCATACTGTTTTCCAAAATGATTGTATCAGTATATGAAATTTCTGGTTGCTCTAATCATTGACAACACTTGGTATGGTCAGGCTTTTTAATTTTAAGTTTAGCCATTCTAGTGGGTATGTAATAGTTCTAATTTGCACTTTCCTAACTCATTGTGGTTCTAATTTGCACTTCCCTAACAACTAATAATGTTGAATATCTTTTCATATGTTTGCCAATTATATATTTTCTTTGATGATGTCTGTCCATCTTTTGCCCATTTAAAAAAGTGTATAGCTTACCTTATTACTGAGCTGTAAGAGTTCTTTAAATATTCCAGTTACAAATATTTTATTGTATACATATATGTATATAGGAAACGTTTTCTCCCAATCTGTGGCTTGCCTTTTCATTTTCATAACTCTCTCTTTTTTAATGCCATTGTATTGAGATATATTCACAGACCATACCTACCAACTGTCCAGAGTATACAATCACTGGCTCACAGCATCATCACATGGTTGCACACACATCACCATGATCAATGTTAGAACATTTTCATTGCTCCAGAAAATAAATAAAAAGGAAAAAAAAACCCAAATCCTCCCATACTCCTATACCTCCTTTATTTTCTTTCACTTTTTTTATTGATAAAGCAACATACAAGCACATACATTCTTAACATACAAACATTCCATACATGGTGTGCAATCAATAGCTCACAATATCATCACAGAGTTGTGTATGCATCACCATGATCATTTTTTAGGACATTTGCATCACTCCAGAAAAAGAAATAAATAATAAAAGAAAAAACTCATACATACCATACCCCTTACCCCTCCCTCTCATTGACCACTAGTATTCCATCTACCTAATATATATATTTTTTAATTTTAACATTTGTTCCCACTATTATTTATTTTTAATCCATATGTTTTACTCATCTGTCTATAGTACAGATAAAAGGAGCATCAGACACAAGGTTTTCACAATCACACAGTCACACTGCAAAAGCTATATCATTATACATTCATCTTCAAGAAACATAGCTACTGGAACACAGCGCTACATTTTCAATCACTTTCCTCTAACTTCCCTAATACACCTTAAACTAAAAAGGGGATATCTATATAATGCGTAAGAATAACCTCCAGGATAACCTCTCAACTCTATTTGAAATCTCTCAGCCACTGACACTTTATTTTGTCTTATTTCTCTCTTCCCCTTTTCGGTAGAGAAGGTTTTCTCAATCCCTTGATGCTGAGTCCCAGCTCATTGTAGGATATCTGTCCCACGTTGCCAGAGAGGTTTACACCCCTGGGAGCCATGTCCCACGTAGAGATGGGGAAGGTGGTGAGTTTGCACGTCGTGTTGGCTGAAAGAGACAGGCTGCATCTGAGCAACAAAAGTGGTTCTCTGGGGGTGACTCTTAGGCTTAGTCTATCCTTCGCAGGGATGAGTTTCATATGAACAAACCCTAAGATTGAGGGCTTGATTTTATCCCTCCTTTATTAACCCATGGTATTGGTGTGGTACATTTGTTCCTGTTGCTGAAAGTATTAAAATATTACTGTTAACTATAGTAAATATTTTGCAATTTTTTCCATATACCTCTATTATTAACTCCTTGTAATAGTGTCATACATTTGTTCTAATTCATGAAATAACTTTATATTTGAACAGTTAATCACAGATATTGTCCACCACATGATTCACTGTTACACATTCCCAAGTTTTAACCTCCAACTTTTCTTCCAGTGACACACGACTCTAAACTTCCCCTTTCCACCATGTTCACACACAACTCAGTACAGTTAATTATTCTCACAATAACATGCCACCATCACCACCATCCAAAAATGTTTAAGTTCAACCCTAGTTAAACATTCTGCATATATTAAGCAACTGCTCCCTATTCTTTAGCATCTTTCTATATCCTGGTAGTTCATGTTCTTTATTTTATGTCTATGAGTTTAGCACACTATAATTACATAATTGTCTTTTGAAGAGCAAACGTTTTTTATTCTAATAAAGTAAAATTTATTACTTTTTTTCTCTTTGGGGTTCATGCTTTTTGTGTCCTGTTTAAGAAATCTTTGCCAAACCCAAAATCACTTTGCCAAACCCAAAAAGATGTTTTCCCTTTTTTCTTCTAGAAATTTCATAATTTTCACTCTTACATTTAGGTCATGAGCCATTTTAAAATTTCATTATCCAAGTGTTCATTGCTAGTACATAGAAATACAGTTCAATTTTGCATGTTGACCTTTCATCCTGTAATGTTGCTAAACCTACTTAATAGTCCTAGTAGTTTCTATAAACTTCTTTGAATTTTATATATAACCTATAAAGTCGTCTTTGACTTTACTTCTGATCAGATGATGGTTACATAGAGAAGTTACTTATATTAATTTGTCAAGCTGTATTTTCATGTTTTTTTAAACTTTTTTATTGTATAGTATAACACATATACAAAACAAATAAATAAAAAAAGCAATAGTTTTCAAAGCACTCTTCAACAAGTGGTTATAGGACAGATCCCAGAGTTTGTCATGGGCTACCATATGATCCTCTCAGATTTTTCCTTCTAGCCACTCCAGAAAATAGGAAGCTAGAAGGCTTAAATATTTTTTTATCACCAAAATTGACTTTTTTTTCTTTTTTGTGAAAAATAACTGTTCTAGTTTGCTAGCTGCCGGAATGCAACACTCCAGAGATGGATTGGCTTTTAATAAAAGGGGATTTATTTTGTTGGTTCTTCAGAGGAAAGGCAGCTAACTTTCCACTGAGGTTCTTTCTTACATGGAAGGCACAGGATGGTCTCTGCTGGCCTTCTCTCCAGGCCTCTGGGTTCCAACAACTTTCCCTGGGTGACTTCTTTCTGCATCTCCAAAGGCCTGGGCTGAGCTGCAAGTGCTGAGATGAGGAATGCTGAGCTGCTTAGGCTGTGCTACCTTGCGCTCTCTCATTTAAGCACCAGCCAATTAAGTCAAACATCACTCATTACAGCAGACACGCCTCCTAGCTGACTGCAGATGTAATTAGCAACAAATGAGGTTCACGTACCATTGCCTTATGTCCGCAGCAACAAGACTAGGTATGCTCACCTGGCCAAGCTGACAACTGAATCTAACTAACACAATAACATTTATACAAAAAAGCAATAAATTTCAAAGCACAGCACCACAATTGGTAGTAGAACACGTTTCAGAGTTTGACATGGGTTACAATTCCACAATTTTAGGTTTTTACTTCTAGCTGCTCTAAGATACTGGTGGCTAAAAGAGAAAACAATTTAATGATTCAGCAATCATAAAATTTGTTAAATCCTATTGTCTCTGTATAACTCCACCATCACCTTTGATCTTACCATCCCTCTCCTTAGGGTTCTTTGGGCTATGGCTATTCTAACTTTTCCATGTTTGAAGGGTCTGTCACTAATATGGGGTAGGAAGATGGAACTAGCTGATGTTCTAGAGTAGCTGGGCCCTCTGAGTTTCAGGACTTATCTGGTCCAGGGACCTATCTGGAGGTTGTAGGTTTCTGGAAAGTTCCACTAGTGCATGGAACCCTGGTGGAATCTTATATATTGCCCTAGGTGTTCTTTAGGATTGGCTGGAATGGTCCTGGTTGGGGTTTGGGTGGTTATACCAGCTGTCCCATTGCTTGCTTTTGTTTTTGTTTACTGGGAAATATGACAAACCTATAGAAAAGTGCACAAAACATGAAAGTACACCCAGGGATGAATCAAGCCTTGGCGCTGTGGGATCAACAATGCCATCCTGACCAAAAGGGGGAAATTGGCTTCAATTTCCTAAAATTTTGTTAGGAATTTTTGCACCTGTGTTCATGAGGCGATTGAGCTGTAGTTCTTCTTTCTTGTAAAGTCTTTGTCAGTGTTGGATATCAAAGTAATGCTGACTTCATAGAATGAATTGAGAAGGATTTGCTCTTCTTTTATCTGCAGGAAGAGTTTGTGTAGAATTAGTATTATTTCTTCCTTAGATGTTTAGTGGAATCTACCAGGAAGTTTTCTTTGTAGAAAAGTTTTCACTGCAAATTCAATTTCTTTCATAGATATGGAGCTATTGATATTATATATTTCCTAAGTGAGCTTTGATAGCATGAATCTTTCAAGAAATTTGTTCATTTCATCTAAAATTTCAAATTTATTGGTATGAAATTATTCATGATAGTCCCTGGTTTCTTTTATTTTTAATTTAAAATTCTATTGAGGGGAAAAAATAAAAGAATAAATTTAAAAAACACACACAAAAAATCTATTGAGGTAAGTAATAGATTCCATGCAGTTTTAAGAAATACTTCAGAAGGTGGGGCAAGATGGCAGTGTAGGGAGGTGTGGGGTTTAGCCCATCCTCTAGGGCAGCTAGTAAATTGCCAGGAACTGTCAGGAACAGCTGTTGGGGAGACTCCTGTGGCTGGATACACATCGTACACCAGTCTGGAATGGGTAGAAGGGCCAAGGTTACAGCACAGAACTGTAAGGCTAACAAGCCATGGAGGCTGGCACCCCTCCAGGACTGGGATGGTGGGCTGTTTGGGAGTTATTTCCCCATGGGGAAAATAAGCAGTTTCTACCAGGAGCAAGCAACAGTAGCTCAACCAAGCTCCAACTGCAGAATTAACAAATTCTGACTGCTGAATATAAGCTGCAAGCACAGATAAACCTGGAGCAAGTACTAAAGGAAACTGGAGGTTTCTACTCGCAGAAGGCTGATGAAAAACAAAACAAAACAAAACAGAGGCTTTTGGAGTTTTCTAGTATTCCCAGAATACTGGAAAAGTGCTGTGCCCCAAGAAAAGGGGCACATGGAGCCAGATATCAACTACTGCTCTTGATTGGCAAAACTGGGGCTGGGGTACAGCTCTGAAAAGGATTTTTTTCCATATTTCTCTGTCGTCTTTCTCTCCTTCTTTTTTTTCTTTCTTCCTTTCTTCATTTATCTCTCTCTTCCTTCCTTTCTTTCTCTCTCTCTTTCTCCCTCTCCCCACCCCTTATTTTTTAACTGCCCACTAAATTGAACTGCAGGCATTCTCACGTTTCAGCTGTCCCCCAGGCAAGGGCAGAGTTAAGGAATGTATGAGAGACAAACTAGTCAAGTGAAGGAGATAGTTCTCTAAAGGGTGTATCTTTCCAAAGAAAAGGGAGGACAACAGAGTTCAGCAAAAGTGGCAGCTCTGATTTAGAGAATTCAGAACCCATGGTCTGAAAAACAGTAACAGTTTTGGCCGACCTTCTACCTCAGTCTCTGTTGCAACCTAAAGAAGAACTCAAAAGCTTTAAAAAACAAATGGGAATCAAAGGCACAACAGAAGAGATGGAAAACACAATGGAGACCTACAATAGCAGATTGGAAGAGGCAGAAGAAAGAATTAGTGAACTAGAGGACTGTATATCTGCAATCCTACACACAAAAGGATAGGGAAAAGAATGGGAAAATATGAGTAGGATCTCAGGGAACTGAACGACATAGGAAGTGCATAAATATTGAGGGTGTCCCAGAAGGAGAAGAAAAGGGAAAAGGGGGCAGAAAGAACGATGGAGGAAATAATCACTGAAAATTTCCCAACTCTTTGAAAGACATAAAATTACAGGTCCAAAATTCCTAAATAGAATAGATCTAAATAAACCTACTCCAAGTCATTTACTAGTCAGATTGTCAAATGTCAAAGACAAAGAGAATTCTAAAAGCAGCAAGATAAGTGATTCACAACATACAAGGGAATCTCAATAAGACTATGTATGGATTTCTTGGCAGAAACCATGGGGATGAGAAGGCAGTGGTGTATTTAAGATACTGAAAGAGAAAACTGCCAGCCACGAATTTTATATTCAGCAAAGCTTCCCTTCAAAAATCAGGAAAACAGGTGGTTCAGTGGTAGAATGCTTGCCTTCCATGTGGGGGAGACCCCCCTCCAACAAAAAGTGGTAGAAGTTCTGCAGCTCTGAAAGTCACCCCATTCAGTAACTGTTAAAAAAAGGCGAAAAGGAGATCAGACTTCAATTAGAGATATGAATGAAGCAGATCTGGTTAGGACTAAGGGACATCAGATTACAGAGTAAAGGATTCAATTGACTGTGTTTTAAAACTTCAACTTCTGTGTGAGACCAAAGGAAGAGATGTTTATTTGGTGCAAAATTTATATTTTTGGTAGTACATTATCTAATTTATCTTGTGTGGTCAGTTTATTCAAGCACCATAATTATATGGAACCTTGAATAGGGAGTGAAATCTTGTTGGTTTGTACAGGTTAGTGTTATGCCCTGATACATCCCAGAGTAATTTTGGCAGAAAATAAAAATGTATTTGCAAAACAAAGCAAAACAATAGTATTTGCAAAGCCTTTTTGAGGGACTGGAGAAATATGTGGAAATATTATACCTCTCCACCTGGGAATTCCAGATATCCTTGCAAGCACTGAGAATTACCAATTTAAAAGGACTAGCCCTTGATCGTGGGGTTGGCCCTTACGAAACTTATTCCTACAAGGAGAAGCTAAGCCTATTCATAACAATGTCTAAGAGTCACTCCCAGAAACCTCTTTCGTTTCTCAGATATGGCATCTCTCTCTAAACCAACTTGGCAGGTAGACTCACTGCCCTTCCCCTAACATGGGACATGACTCCCAGGGGTATAAATCTCCCTGGCAACACTGGACATGACATGACTCCTGGGGATGAGCCTGGACCTGGCATTGTGGGGTTGAGAAAGCCTTCTTGACTAAAAGGGGGAAGATAAATGAAAAAATAAAGTTTCAGGGGCTGAGAGATTTCAAATAGAATCAAAAGGACATTCTGGAGTTATTCTTATGCATTATATAGATCTCCCTTTAATAACCAGAATACCTGAAACAGTTGAACTGTATTCCAGTAGCCTTGATTCTTGAAGAGGATTGTATAACTATTTAGCTTATACAATGTGACCACGTGAGTGTGAAAACCTTATAGCTGAGACTCCCTTTATTCAGTGTATGGACAGATGAGTAAAAAAATAAGGACAATAAATAAATAAATAATAGGGGGATAAGGGGCATGGGATGTTTTGGTTGTTCTTTTTCATTTTTATTTTTATATGTGCTTTTTGGAGTAATGAAAATGTTCAAAAACTGTTAGTGTTGATGAATGCACAACTATATCATGATACTGTGAACCACTGATTTGTACACTTTGTGCGATTATATTGGATGCAAAAATATCTCAAAATTGCATTAAAAATGAGGAAGAGTTTTAAATATTTTCAGATAAACATACTGAGAGAGTCTGTGAACAAGAGACCTGCTCTACAAGAAATACTAAAGGGAGCACTACAGGCAGATAAGATAGGAGAGAGAAGATTGGATAAGAGTGTAGAAAAGAAGGTTATAAGGCTATCAGTAAGGGTAAAAAGAAAGCACAATATAATTAAAGTGAACAAAGTGTGAGTATGGTTGAATGAGGAAGTCTAGGGGCATGTATGATGCCAGAGGGAAAGAAGATAAAAACTGGGAATTAGCAAATGATAACTTAGTGAAACCTAGAGTGGACAATGATGGTGATTAAATATACAAATATAAGAAAGTTTTTACATGACAGAGAACAAATGCATGTCAACATTGCAAGATGTTGAAAATGGGATGGTATTTGGAAAAAATATTATCAATGCAACCTAGGGTCTATTCTTAACAGTAACATGTTATATGCTTCCATTAATTGTAACATAGGCAATATACCAAAACTAAATGTCAATAAGAGGGAGATATAAGGGATAGGTATGGGATTCTTGGCATTGTTGTCTCTACTTTTTACTTTTTTATCTGTCTTTTTTTCTTTTTTCTTCTTCTTTCTTTGCAGAAGAAATAGAAATGTCCTTGTTCTAGTTTACTAGCTGCCAGAATGCAATATATGATAAACAGAACAGCTTATAAAACGGGGAATTTATTAAGTTGCAAGTTTACAGTTCTAAGGCTGTGAAAATGTCCCTATTAAAGCATGTCTATAAAAATGTCCAAATTAAGGCACCAACAAGAGGTTATCTTCTCAAGAAAGGCCATTGAAGTGGAAAAGCACATGGCAAACATGAAGACATCTGCTAGCTTCCGCTCTAGGCTTCTTGTTTCATGAAGCTTCCCCGGGGGCATAGTCCTTCTTTATCAAAGGTCTCTGGCTGCATGGGCTCTGTAGCTCTTTCCAGAATGTTTCTTCTTTTAAAGGATTCCTGTAAACTAATTAAGACCCACCTGGAATGGATGGAGTCACATCTCCCTCTAATCAAAGGTTAATAGCCACAATTGGGCATGCCACATCTCCGTGGAGATGATCTAATCAAGTTTCCAACCAACAGTGCTGAATAGGGATTAAAAGAAAAGGCTTGGCGATTCCTCAGGAAGCTAAGTATAGAACTGCCACATGATCCGGCAATACCATTGATAGGAATCTACTCAGAGGACATGAAGGTAAAAACACAAACGGACATTTGCATACCAATGTTTATAGCAGCATTATTTACAATTGCCAAGAGATAGAAACAGCCCAAATGTCCATCAGCAGATGAGTGGCTAAACAAGCTGTGGTATATACATATGGTAGAATATTATGCAGTCATAAGACAGAATAAAGTTATGAAGTATATAACATAAGCAGAAACAAGCTTGTTTGAAAGCTTGTCTGGAGGCTGTGCCTTCCCCAGGGGAGGGGTGAAGCCTACCTGAGGTGGAATACCTACCTTAAGAAATTCAGACCCCAAGGTTTGGTAATTGGAAGTCATTAAAACTAGCCTACAACCACTCCTCTGTCTCCACCATGCCGCCAGCAAGGACAGTTTGCCAAAGTTAAAGGTACCACATCACCTTATGCTGGTGGGACCTGCAGGCAGACAAGCACCACATACTGGGCAGGATAAGAGAAACAGAGTCCAGAGACTTCACAGGAAAGTCTTTTAACCT
The DNA here is from genome assembly GCA_004026745.1 of Myrmecophaga tridactyla. Taxonomy (NCBI): domain Eukaryota; kingdom Metazoa; phylum Chordata; class Mammalia; order Pilosa; family Myrmecophagidae; genus Myrmecophaga; species Myrmecophaga tridactyla. Next base: position 43,828 of record PVIY010019671.1, read on the forward strand.
GCTGGGTCTCACTCTCAGGGAAAACTGACGCAGATGACTCTTTCCTCCTGACAGGAGGCCAGTTTGGTCTGGGAAAATCTGGCTGGAATCTATAATACATAAGTAGACCCTCCAAAGGGGTGGGGGGGGAAAGGCACCATACAGGTAGGGCAAGAAACAAGAAAACAAGAACTGAAAAATTCTCCTCAGTTAAACAAAACCTAAGCTAGAGGTCCAGAAAACGCTGAACTGAATGTCAAAGAACAGACAGACAACAAATTCATACAGCAAGAAAACCCTAGGTAAAAGAAGTGAAAACAATCTCCAGAATAAACTAATTAAGGTAATTAAATGCCTAGATGCCAGCAAAAAATAACAAATCACACTAGGAAAACTGAAGATATGGCCCAGTCAAAGGAACAAACCAACAATTCAAATGAGATACAGGAGTTGAAACAATTAATTCAGAATGTTCAAACAGACATGGAAAACCTCATCAAAAATCAAATCAATGAATTGAGGAAGGATATAAAGAAGGCAAGGAATGGAGGAGTGGCCAAGATGGCGGCTTAGCAATGTGCGCATTTTAGTTCGTCCTCCAGAACAACTACTAGATAACCAGAAACAGTACAGAACAGCTCCCGGAACCACGATAGTGACCGGACACACAGCGTGCCCAGGTCTGGACCAGCTGGACCGACTGCGAGTCTCCGGAACCGTGAGTTCCCCAAGCCACGGCAGCCGGCGCCCAGCGCCCCTCCCCCGTAGTCGGCTTCCCGGAGGGAAAGGAAAGAGACTAACAGTAGCAGGGACTGAGTCCAACCAAGCGCCAATTGTGGCATTAATAAACAAATTCTGACTACTAAAAATAGGCCCCCAGCTCACGCGTAACTGGTCAAGTCAGAGGTCGCTTATTGGGCTAACCGAAAAAGAGGAAAGGGGACAAAATGGGGGTTTTCGTGGCTGTCTCTATGGAGACTTGGCAGCCTCTGGATTCAGCGGTGGGACTTCTCGGGCTGCAACTGCCCCAAGCATAGGCAGAAACAGATTGCTTTCAGGGCTATCTCCCACCTGTGCCTTCCCCAGGGGAGGGGTGAAGCCCAACTTAGGTGGAATCCCTCTCTCAAGGAACTCAGACCCCAGGGCTTGGCAAATTGAAGCCATTAAAACCAGCCTACAACCTCTCCTCTGTCTCCACCACGCCCTCAGCAAGGAGAGTCTTCCAAAGTTAAAGGAGCCACGACATCTTTTGCTGGTGGGACCCGCAAGCAGACAAGCGCCACATACTGGGCAGGATAAGAAAAACAGAGCCCAGAGACTTCACAGGAAAGTCTTTCAACCTGCCGGGTCTCACCCTCAGGGAAAACTGACGCAGGTGACTCCTTCCCCCTGGTAGGAGGCCAGTTTAGTCTGGGAAAACCTGGCTGGTGTCAGTAATACCTATGTAGACCCTCCTAAGGGTGGGGAGGGAAAAGGCACCTTACAAACACGACAAGAAACAAGAAAACAAGAACTGAAAAATTACCCTCTGTTAAACAAAACTTAAGCTAGAGGCCCAGAAAAAGCTGAACTGAAGGTCAAAGAACAGATAGACAACAAACTCATCTAGCA